>APFE031444514.1:155708-176868 GCA_000404065.3 Pinus taeda
ATATCAATTTTATATAAAGTTGAAAGTAAAAAAAAAAATTATGGATAAAATATTTTAATGTTGGACTACTATGAAGGAGATGTGTAATTCTTTGAAGTGGACAAAGGTTGGTGCAAGCCCATGACGGAGTGCCATAGAGACAATGTAAACATGGAAACATAACAATTTGTTAAATTGGGCATACTTTCACAATGATGAATTTAAACATGGTGTAAAAAAATGAATTCTAAGAAAGTGAATTACTTTTCTAAATGTATATTTTTTATTTATAAAAATTATGTATAGTCATGTGAAATTTGAGTTTTCTTAACAATGATATATTATTTTTCAAGCAAAATATAGTGCCCATGATTCCATTAGTGCTAACTTGAAGTACTTAAATGATAGAATTTTCTTACAAAAAAAATTAGATTTGTGGATATTACTTTTGTGGACAAATATTTTTGCAAAATTTATAGCCTTAATTTTATTTTATTTTTTTTAATTATGAAGTCAATATATCTTTGAAATTACAAGACATTCTTGCTAAGTAATGGGGTGTTAATGCTATGAAATGTTTTTTTCCTTAAATCAAGGATTTCAGTTTGTACTAATCCATCTTATAATTCTTATAAAAAATGGTTAAAGAAAAAGCGAGGATTGTGTGCCTTGGTGGGCTTAGGAATCCTTGTCGGTGAATGGGAGAATATACAATAAATACAAGAGGTTGATTTCTCTCCATTGGGCCTAGTAGTCCTAGGATGGGATGTACAATAAAGCCTGAAGAGTGTGTCTTGGGGTAGGGCCTAGTGATCCCTGGATTGGACTATGGATTACGATAAAGCCTGAGAGACTAGGAGGCACTCAAATTCCTCACGGTGTAGGTGGAGAACTTCGGTGGCATCCATGCTTATTTGGTGATTTTTTTGGTGTGTTTTATAGGTCCCACATTCATGTTTGGAATATGGCACAGGGTTGATTGGATGAAGAGAGACTTGGCTCAACCAATCTATGATTGTATTATTCCCATATCTAGTCGGTTTATTGCATTCATTAATGAGAAATTCATTCCCTTGATTTTCATGTGTAAATGTACTAATGTATATGTGGATTTTATGGCTAATATGCTTATGATATTTTTGTCTCTATTATGTTGGTTATATGTATGTTTTATGAGAACAACTATGTATGGATCTCAACATGTTTTTACTTATAAATGAATGGATAATGTGTCTATGGCCTAATAGATGATAATGTAGCAAATGACATGAGGGAACAATGGTTCATAGTAATTCTTAGATAAGTATGAGATCCCTACACTTAATTCTATTGTCTACACCTATAGGTTACATGTTGATGATATTTTTGAAGAAATGCCTATCATGGCTAGTGGGGGTTTGATTAAGGTCTTGTTTAACTTATTGCTTTTGCACCATTGTTTCCCTCTTATTTGACTGATCCTATCATTCCATTTTGGGCAGTGACCTCGGCTCTGGGCCTGAAAAAGTGGTTGAAATCACGGGGACACTTGCACAAAACTGACAAATTGGCTCTATGGATGTTGGCAAGCAAGCCTATGAGAGAAACTATGGGTTTTTGGATGCTCTAATGCCTATAGCATGAGAGTGGCTGAGGCTTAAGATATCCATAACATCAGTGGGACCTAGGGACAGGATGTCTAAGTGGCTGACATGTCCCATGAGGGTTTTGTTGTTGATGTGGATCGGTTGGTCGATGTGTTCTGTCAATTCCAATTCCTTAAGGTCACATAGGAGGTTGAATCTGATCATAGTATCCTCTCGTCGTATGTTTACCTCGGTTAGTTGGTTAATTGGGTAGATGTGTGAGGAGGGAGTTATAGATTGGTACTAGAGCATGGTTCATCACTCAAAAAGGATGGGTAGTGTGTGTTGTTCATGCATGCATGTCAGTTGCATGTGTGTCTCCTACACTTGCATTCCATGTGCTTGTTGTATTTTCTTGAATATTGATTATGGTTATAGTAAGGTTGTCATGGAGAAGTTGATGTTGATTTTGTGGAATGCATCGTCATGAGTATATGACTAGTTACAAATTGTTATATGTCGCTTACATGTTGCTTTTATGTCGCTTATTTACATCCTTGTATGTTAGGCTACATTCTTGTAGGTTTGATTACATGTATCAGTATTATAGGATGGTTACAAGGATTGATCGTTTATGCTCGACTACATGTGTTTATGTATATGTGTACTTGATTAGGAATTTATTATGCATGTTGATAGTTGCATGTGGAAATGTGTACAACAGGAGTAATAGTTTTTGTCATGAATGAGGTCATAGAATGCATTGTTGATATGGCCTTGCATTGATGATTGGACCTTAGCTAGAATGATGGTTGCATGGTCCTATGCTTAGATGTTACGTCTCTATTCATTGCTATGATTATGTTATATAGGGATCACACTAATTTGTTGATCTTCCAGATGAGGTAACCTCCCCAAATTATACTAAGGTACATCGAATTATTGTGATTTGGTTTATCTCACATATTATGCATTGCACGAAAGAGATCAAATGGCTAGCAAGGTGATAGACTACATACAATCTCCCTATGCATTAGATTAGTAGCGTGGTATGGGGCACTATTTTGATTTGGTAGATACACTGAGAAGCCTGAAGGAAGAGACAAGGAGTTGTAAGGCGTATAATGACTAGATCATACAGGCACAAGAGAAGCAAGTGAAGGTTAATGCAATACTTCTTCATAGCGTGTCAGACTTGCAGTGACAAGGGCCACTTCAGATCATCCATGGACATGAGGATGGAACTAATGGGGCATATGGTAGTAGGTCTCCTGGTAGACACAGGTCAGATAGATATGATACAGTGAGAGATGGTAGGGTTTTGGACACTCCAGATAGAAGGGGTGATGAGCACATGTACTATTCTAGTTCTAGTTTTGATAGACATCATGATCATCATCATTATCATCCTTACAGGAGGAATGATAGGTGATACTTTCTAGATGAATTAAAGAAAGCAAAACCACCTAATTTTGATGTATAAGTGAAGAAGCTAGAAGATACAGAGGCTTGGATACTTTGGATGAACAAATTATTTGAGTTGCATGAGTACAAAAATAACATGAATGCTACAATAGCTATCTTCAGCTTGAAATGTAAAGCATACATCTAGTGGGAAGATGTTAAGCGGGTCAGAGGCATCTGGAAAGATGACTTGAGTGGGTGGGAGATCAAGAGGCTTTTCAGGAAGAAGTACTTATCAGAGAGCTACTACAACAGTAAGGCCAAATAATTCTATGAGCTAAAGATGGGGTCAATATAGATGAAGAGTACACAACCAAGTTTCTAGAGCTATTGAGATATGTACCATATCTTACAGATAAGAAGCCTAAGGTTAAAATATTTTACAGTGGTTTTCCATTAGCGTTTAGAGATTGGATTGAGTATGATGAACCTTGGTCACTTGAGGAAGTCAATGGGAAATTGAAGCATTTCTATGAACAATCAAACCATAAGAATTAATCTCAACAAGGATGGAAGGAAAAAGACAAAAATAAAGGTAAATGGCAGGCTAAGAGAACAAGGCCTTAGAATGCAGATGGGAAAGAAAATATGGCATCGCAAAAAAGTTCAATGCAGCTAGATAGGGACATGGTTCATGACAACAACATAGAGGTGAGGGCACTGGTTGGTTGGAGCGTTGGACATGTGGAGAGGAGCACCTTAGGAGAGATTATCTGCACCATTAGGGTGGTAGGGCTAACATATACAATGCATAGGAGGCACATATTATTGGGGATGTAGGGTAGAGCATTCCTCGTATCTATGCAGTAGTGGAAAATAGGTAGGAAAAACATTAGGCATCTATCATTGAGATGGACAGTAAAATTTGTGATCAAGTTATTTCTATTTTGATTGACCCTAGATCTAATTATAGCTATGTTAGTCCTAACTTGGTGGATAAGTTTGCTTTGAGTAAAGAATTGCATGCAGAGTCTTGGTTAGTATAGTTGCCTACAAGTACAAAAAAGTGAGTGCATCATTGGGTAAGCACATGTGCATTTGATTTGAATGGTATGACTATTGTATCACATATAAATGTAATATTGTTGGGATCATACAGTATGTCATTGGGAATGGATTGGTTGTATCTTCATAGAACCAAGGTAGACTATTATGACAAAGCCATTGAGTGTGTTGATGACAATGGGGAACCAAGAGTCTTGCAAGGAAAGAAGAAATCCACATCAATTAGGATGGTGACAGTTATGCAAGAAAAGCATAGCCACGAGAAAGGGTGTGTGTTATTTGCAGTGCACATTTCTAGTGATAAGGGTAAGGAGGTTGAGGATGCAGATGTGTTGAGTGGGAACCCAATTTTGCAGCAGTTTCAAGATGTATTTATTGAGGACATTATAAAGTTTCCACCTCATAAGGAGGTAGAATTTTCTATTAATTTAGTACCAGGGGAAGCTCAAGCATCAAAAGCACCTTACAGGATGAGAAAAATTGAGTTGGTCAAGTTAAATTTGCATTTAAAGGGAATTTTGGACAAAGGATACATTAGACCAAGTGTATCACCTTGGGGCACATCAGTATTGTTTGTGAAGAAGAAAGATGGAACTCTAAAATTATGCATTGACTATATAGGCAGTTGAACAAAGTGACTATCAAAAACATGTACCCTTTGCTGAGGATTAATGACTTGCTCGATCAACTGAAGGGAGCAACGATGTTCTTGAATATTGATCTAAGATCCTGATACCATCAGGTATGAGTCAAAGAGCAAGACATTTACAAGACCAATTTCTGAACCAGGTATGGACCAATTTCTGAACTAGGTATGGGCATTATGAGATTTTTGTAGTTCCATTTGGCTTAACTAATGCTCCAACTATGTTTATGTGTTTTATGAATAGTGTGTTGCATCTATATTTGGATAAGTTTTTTATTGTGTTCATTGATGTTATATTGGTATATTCAAAAAATGAGGAAGAGCGTGCCAAGAATTTAGCAGCAATGTCGAGGTTGTTGAGAGAGCATCACTTGTATGCTAAGCTCAGCAAGTGTATTTTCTTTCAGAGTGAGGTACACTACTTGGGGCATGTTGTGTCTAAGGAAGGAATTGCAGTATATCCAGAGAAGATAAGGGCCATCATGGAGTGGGTAGCTCCTAAGAGTGTCGATGAGGTGAGATCTTTCATGGGTTTGGCAGGCTATTATAGGAGGTTCATTGGGAACTTCTCGCAGATTTCTTATCCTATCACGTCATTGCAAAGGAAACATAAGAAGTTCGAAAGGACAGAGGAATGTGAGGTGAACTTTGAGTATCTTACGCAGTTTTTGACATATGCACCAGTGCTACAGATTGTAGATCCGAACAAATATTTTTTAGTATGCGCATATGCTTGAAGAGATGACTTGGTGGAGTACCTATGCAAGATGGGCAGGTGGTATGCTATGAGTCACAGAAACTAAACAAGCATGAACAACACTACTTTACACATGATTTGGAGTTAGTAGCGATCATACATGCATTGAAGATGTGGAGGCACTATCTTCATGGCAAGAGGTTTGTATTGATGAGTAATCATATTGGGTTGAGATATTTGTTTGACCAGCCAAATATAAATGCTAGGTACGCTAGATGGTTGGCCACGATCAGTAAGTTTGATTTTGATATCAGGTACATCAAAGGTAAAGAGAAAAGGGTGGTATATGCTCTTAGCAGATGGGTACAGGTAAATAACTTTGAAGTTGTGAGCTCATATGGGACAGACTTACAGGATAGGATCTTGCAGGCAGGTTAGTGGGATGTCAGGTATATGGAGATTCTGCACAGGTTGTAATATGGTGCTAGTACAGGTAAAGGTGATATTACAGGTGTAGGTACAGGTACATGTAGTGGTACAAGTACATGTGGCACTACGGGTACAGGTACAGGTATAAGTGCAAGTGCATAGGGTGTGGATTATTGTCATACAGTGAATGGATTGTTAGATTTGGAGATAGGATATATGTGCCAGATAGTAGCGAGCTTAAGAAGGTTATCGTGAGGGAGTTTCATGTAAAACCTTATTCGGGTCACCCAAGTTATTCGAAGACATCGATTTCAGTGAAGAAATTTTATTATTGGCCAAATCTAAAGAGGGATGTAGCAGAGTTTGTGGCTAGGTGTTTTTATTGTCATCGAGTGAAGGTAGAGTGCAAACATCCAGGTGGACTGCTACAAACGATCACAATTCTAGAGTGGACATGGGAGGTCATTTCCATGGACTTCATCACAAAGTTACTAAAGATAGTGAGACAGCATGATTCCATCATGGTTGTTGTGGATAGGTTGACAAAGGTTGCACATTTCATTCTAGTGAAGTCTACATTCTCAGCTAGCAATGTAGCATAGTTAGTCATCATATATGTGGTCAAGTTGCACAGTGTTCTGAAGAGAATTGTGTTAAAGAAGGATGTGAAGTTCAATTCCAAGTTTTGGATGGAATTATTTGTAGGTTTGGACAAAGAGTTGGCCTTTAGTACATCTTATCATTCACAAACAGATGGAAAGACAGAGAGGATCAACAGGATATTGGAGGACATGTTGAGGATGTATGTGATGCATCAAAAACAAAAGTGGGAAGAGTATCTTCCACTAGTTGAGTTGGCATACAACAATGGGTATAAGGAATTATCAAAGATGAGTCCTTTTAAGGCATTGTATGGGTAGATTTGAAACACTCCCATTAGTTGGAGTGATCTGGTTAATAGGGTGTTTATTGGACCAGAAATGTTGGTAGACATGGAACATGAAATGCAGGTGATCAAGGAAAATTTAAAGGAAGTATAGGATAGGCAGATGAGTTATGTAGATAGGAACATGTTGTTCAAGGAGCTCTAGTATGGGGAACATTTGTACTTGCACATAAAACCGAAGAAGAGCTCCTTATGGATTGGATCTTGTGCTAAGATGGCACCATGTTTTTGTGGACCCTTCAGTATCATTAAGAGGATTGGGCCAATAGCCTATCGACTTTCACTGCCTCTGACAGTGAAACTCCATGATGTTTTCCATGTGTCATTGGTTAAGAATTATATTAAAGATGTTGATTATGTGAGTGACTAGTCTATATTACAAGTGGAACCAGATGGAGAATTCCAACTAGAGCCTCAGTGTATATTGCAGTAAAAGGTGCTCATGCTCTGGAATCGAGAAATCAAGAAATTTAAAGTGAAAATGGAAGCACTTTGGGCCCAATGAAGCTACACGGGAGATGGCAGATTAGATGCGGGCTATGTATCCTTCCTTGTTTGCTGGTTGAGGAAAAGCAATTTTGAGATGATGTTTTGGTATATGCTTTGATATGGTGTTTTGGTATATGCTTTGATATGGTGTTTTGGTATATGCTTTGATATGGTGTTTTGGTATATATTTTGATATGGTGTTTTGGTATATGTTTTGATATGATGTCTTGGTATATGTTTTGGTGATATTTCTATATGTACATATGTACATGGATGTAAATATTGCCATCAGCTATGTTGTAAAGCTCCAATAAGCGGTATGGGTGTCATGTCATTATGGTTTTACTATGTCATCATGTCGTTATGTTATCATGTTATTATGATATCGTGTGGGTAGGCACTCAGTAGGATGATTATTGTAAATACTACATTGAGCTATGTTATAAAGATCCATGAGAAATGTGTATTCTTTCCAGTGGTTTGTTGAGGTATATGTGTGATTGAAAACCGAGGACGGTGTCACCCAAGGGGGAGGGTTCTATAACATCCCTAGTGAAAAAATCCATGTAATAAAAGTTAAAAATAATAACCACAATTTATGGGACACTTATTTCAAGCTTAATGTTTGGCAAGGCATCCTAGGGGGTGTTCATTTGGTTGTTTATGGCTAATGAAATTGGAAAAGGAAATGGCTAAGGCTTTGGAAAGGAAAAATGGAATTTTTGACACATTTATTTATTTATGAAAATAATGGAAATTAGGAGAAAAGGGAGGTGAGAGGTCACAAGTTGCATCAGAGGAGGATTAGTTGGTAACATTTTGTTAGTTTAGCTTTGGATCTCTCTCATTATTCTCTCTCTCTCTCTCACTCTTAGACACTTAGAGTTTCTTGAAGCACTTTAGCATTAGAGAAAGAAAGGCAAATAAGGAAATAAGAAGCAAAGATCAAGTAGGGAAAGGCAGGATCAAGAAGCTACAATAGGCTTCATTGCAGGTATCAACTTGCATGTGTATTTTCCTTTCTAGATTTTTCATGCATGGTATTGCATGTGGTTCTTTTCTATCATGTTATGGGTTTTACCATGTATGATAGTATTCTCCAGCCTAGCCTTGCCATTTCCTGATAGATTTGATGAGATGGGTTCTTAGACTTCACTTAATGTGGGATGGTCAAATGGATTCGACGCTGAGTGGGTTGGATCTCCAAAATTAAAAACACATGGCTAGTGGTCCCTGAACCAAATTGTGGATCACATAAATGACACTGGCCTAGTAACCCTTGAGACAGACTGTGATTGCAGTAAAACTAGGATTGTGTGCCTTAGTGGGAGTAGAAATCCTTGCCAATGAATGATAGGATATATGGTAAAGCCATGAGATGAATTTCTCTCTGTTGGGCCTAGTAGTCCTGAGAATGGATGTGGGGTAAAGCCTGGAGAGTATGTCTTGGTGCAGGGCCTATTGATCTCTACATCAGATTGTGGATTATGGTAAAGCTTGAGAGACTAGGAGGCACTCAAATTCCTCATGGTGTACGTGGAGAACTCTGGTGGCATCTATGCTTATTTTATGTTTTTTTTGGTGTGTTCTATGAGTCCCATATTCATGCTTGAAATATGGCATCGGGGTGATTGGATGAAGAGAGACTTGCCTCAGCCAAACTATGGTTAGGTGGAATGTGGTAGTCCCATATCCAGTTAATTTATTGCATTCATTAATGAGAAATTCATTTCCTTAATTTGCATGTGTAAATGTACTGATGTATATGTGTATTTTATGGTTGATATGCTTATGATATTTTTGTCCCTATTATGTAGGTTATATGTATGTTTTATGACAACAATTATGTATGGATCTTAGCATGGTTTTACTTGTAAATTAATGGATAATGTATCTATGGCCTAATAGATGATAATGCAGGAAATGACATGAGGTAACAATGGTTCATAGTGATTCTTAGATAAGTATGAGATCCCTACACTTAATTCTATTGTTTACACCTATAGGTTACATGTTGATGATATGTTTGAAGAAATGCATGTCATGGCTAGTAGGGATCTGATTAAGGTCTTGTTTAACTTATTGTTCTTGCATCATTTTTTTCCATGTTCTTTGACTCATCTTAAGCTATCATTCCATTGTGGGAAGTGACCTGGGCTCTGGGCTTGAAAAAGTGGTTCAAATTCCAGGGACACTGGCACGAAACTGGCAAATTGGGTCTCTAGACACTGGCAAGAAAGCCTGTTAGAGCCACTTTGGGTTTTTGGACATTCTCATGCCTATAGCATGAGAGCGACTGAGGCATAAGATTTCCAGAATACCACTGGTACTCATGGACATGATGTGTGAGTGGCTGACATGTCTCCTGAGGGTTCAGTTGCTGATGTGGATAGGTTAGTTGATGTGTTCCATTGATTCCACTTCCTTAAGGTCACATAGGAGGTCGAATCCAATCACAGTAGCTTCTCATCGCATGCTTACCTTGGTTGGTTGGTTACTTGGGTAGATGTGTGAGGAGGGTGTTACATGCTAAAGAAGCACCGCCTGTTACTACTTTGTCTATGAAATCCCTTTTATAGGACATTTCTAATATATAACAACTTAGTATAGAAAAATATGCATTTACGAAAAATCACATAATCTAAACTCGCCACAATTCTGGCCAAATAACAATAGAAATTTTGACATGATTTTTAGAAAATCGGGCTTAGTGTTTTTTGGAAATCAGATTATAGTTGTCAAACTACAGGATTTTTTTGCTATCAGAGTAATTGTTGATAGTGCTAAATTCTTTGCCTTTTCTGTTTCTGATACGTGTTACTATTCTACATGTGAAATGTGGTTTACAAAATAAATAGCAATTAAAAAATAGCAAAGAAAATGTTGCCAAGAAATAGCACAAATAGTTTAAAAAACAAATCTAGGAATTAGGAAATCAATTACTCCATGTACAAAACAATTTATATGTGAATATTTTCTAATAATGACAACTAGCTTATAGGTTGTCAACAATCGCATCTACTACTATATTGATGTTAGTGAAGATGTAATAGCATTTACATTTCTGATTACATATCGATCCGTTCATTTTGGTTAATGGATATTGAACCGTTAATATCATTATACTGTCTACGCAAATGGAAAAACTGCACTCCACACAACCAAAGCATTTTGTTTTTTGTGTTCCTTTTTCTTTTCCTTTCTTCTACTTCTACATAATGTAATTTTGCATTCTGCCTCTTTTCCATATGTAGTATATGCTTCCCTTATTGATTACTATCACCAACAAAACATTAGCTATAACATTATTATTATTTATTATTTATTTGAAATTGGTAAATTTTATTATAAATAATGTCATTTAATTATTAAAGCTCACAGTGAAACAATTTTTCTATATATAGCATGAGTTATATAAAAATTTAATTCCACAGATGCATTTGTTCCTTACAAATCCTCTGCACATGCGCAACCACTTCTACACAAGTAATTCCATATTCAATAACATTTAATAAATAATCACTTAAAATTTACTACTTGAACTTTTATGATGTGAAACATAAGATTTAATATGGGTTTCACACAACAAAAGCTTCCAACAATAAAACATGTTTCTATGTTTAGTAGGTCTTATTTTAAAAATTATTTACTTGAAGAAAACATATTGTATATGTTTATAAGAAAATCACTTACATAAACTAGTTTACAATTAACCATTACAAAATGAAGATCTCATAGTTCAATGTATAATTATTATTATTATTTAATATTATGATCATATGTTACTGTCCACAACATTCACACCAAATAGTTTCCTCTACATTATGGAAACTCTTGTCCTAATTCCAACAAAATGAAAACTTCGTACAATGAAACACTAATGTGTCACATTATTACGTTTATATATGCATTCATAAATAAATATGATTGCAACAGAATAATATTATTTTTCTAGCCCAACAAACCTCAATAGTTATCAACATATTGAATTGTATTTAGATTGAAATGTTAGAGGCAATAGATGTGATAGATACAACTTCACATGTAAAGAATAATCTAAGAATTATTGAAATAACTGGTAAATATTTTGAGTATTAGATACAAAGTAAGCATAAATTCATTTTAATTATTATTCATTGTAGGACACTAGATAATATATAAAATCACAAAGAAAATATTGGTAAACAACTTTTCAATTACTATTTTATGTATAACGTTTGAGGACTCACGTCCATACAACATCCAATGTCAAATGTTATCTCACAATTGTTTACATAATTACAAAACATAGAAAAACAATAATTAGAATTAAATAAGCTATGATCACAAAGCCATGGTCTAGGAAATAGGATTTGTTCCATAAAGCACTTATGAAAATTTCAATAGTTCAATTGCAAAGGTGTCTCTATGAAAATTGCAATTGCAATCCTGTCAACTGCAATCTCAGAAAGCCATCTACAATAGATAACAAGGAACGGCATTCAAGAATTAGAATTCCCATCATAACACATACATAAGATCTAAAAAATAAAATGATTTGACAAAGAAAACAAACGTTCTAATGCGTTAAAACACTTATAATATTGTAAATCAAAGTCTGATATTCTTCAGCTCTCATCTATCTCTTGCAATCAGGATTTCTGCAATGAATTCCTTCACTTTAACTTTGATGAATTCTTTCATCAGAGAAATGGTAATGTCATGCTTAACATGTTCATTGAATATCTCCTCCTTAATTTATTTTTCTTCTTGTTGCAATTACAAAGCCGAGGAAAAGTACTCTTCTTTAATAGTAGTAAAAGTAATTAGCCATTTTCTAATTTCCTCTACACTAAAATCAGTTATACCAACAAACTTTGTTGCTTGCGATTGTTTCAACTTCTCCAAATCAGCCATCACCTCCTCCTTTGTAATTAATCTAGATTCAAATTTTATACACGAACTGTTTAAATTCGGAATAGTCGCTACTGCATTGACATACACATCTTCTCTTCAATTTTCTATTTCTCCACACTAAAAAATAATCTCTTCCAACTTTATGATTTTCCGAGACAATGCAACCTTGTTCTGCCTCATCTGATCAACATTAGGTAGTCCTTGTTTATCTCTTTCTATTCATATAATCAATCAATCTTTTGACCAAAATTGAATAGGTCATTGTCTGTGAATTCCCCATCTCCCTCAAGCTCACTTTTGACTAGTTTGACAAAAGACCTCATTCTTTTCTTTAAATGCCAAAGATCAAAAGAAACTTTCCATGTAAATTCAATGATCCATAATATTTCAAATATATTATTAATGATATAGCATTTCACTGTGCTCAGAAGATTGACATATTTCTCAAACCTATTAGATCCACCAGGTATCACTAATGGATTCTTCATCAAAGGACCCACACTGAGAGAATTTTTTGCCCCTTTTATTTTTTCTTTCATTTTTTTGTTTTCTCCTTATCGTTGACCAACATAATCCATAAGCGCTTCACCACCATATTGATGCAATTTCATCAACTGAGGCATTGCAACTAGATACATATCAACATTCAATTCTATTTGATCAACAACCTTTCAGTCAAAAAGATATATTCTTTCAATCCTCAATCTCTTATTGCCCTTGTCATAATTTGCATCCTACAATGTGACAAAACGCTCACCAAAACCAATGTCATGTTCATTAATTTCCTCCATTATTCTCTTATTTTCTTACAAAGAATCAGTAACCCAATCAAGTGGTACAACACTATCAACTTCCATATCCATCATTTCTTCAATACTCTATGCTTCACGTGCATTCTTGGATCTAAATAATTCAAAAATATATGTTCTTTATGGAGTTACTCTATGAGGATGCTCTTCGTCAACCCTACCACCTGATAGCCTATTGGAAACTATTTTCTCACTTCCAACACTTTTTTCTTTCTAGTAGATGAAGTCACACCAATTTTGCGTGTGTAATATTGATATTTCCCCACTTGGTTTGTGCCTCTTTTCTTTGGTCTTTCTCCCATCTCGATGGTCTATTTTTTAGTAACTTGTCCAACATTTACTAGCATTTTTAATCAACATTGTGACTTTTCTCACCCTACTCTCTACTTATTGGAAATAAGTTTCGATATCTCATAGACTCAAGGTGATCCATGAAAATCCTTCCTTTATCAAAGCCTTTAATAGATTCATCTCCACTTAAGTTGAAAGTATCTAAATACTTTGTGACAATGAGAGAGTGAGTGATATTCTTCACAGTCACTTTTCCAACAGTAAACAGAAAAGAAATAAATTGTCTCTTATTTTTATGCTCAAATATAAATAGCCAATAGTTATATTTCCTATGGACTTCAACAAAAAAATAACTATCTAGAACAAATATTGGCAAAAGAAATTGCATATAGTCAAAACCATAAATTTGTATAACTGTATTTCTTTCTCTTTCCTCAAATTCCCCCTTGTGAAGTAAGAATGCATCAGCCTCTAAAAATATTCAAAGAGGCTCTTGTCCAGTTACCATGTTATACACTTCTCTCACAAACACATCATGAATTAATAAAAAATTTAAATAAGCTTCATGCTTCCACAATATAGAATACCATAATTGCATTAGTTCATCTAGAAACTTGAATATAGGATTACAGGGCTACCTGTACAACACATTTCTTGATCGAGAAGAGTTATTAGATATTCCGTCATAAAGAACCCATTATTCTTGAGTAATCTATGTAAATGAAAAGCTAATTCATTCGAAATGACACAAGCCCAATCGAACATACAACTATTTGTGTATGTCTCATAAAGCACATAGAAAATGCATTTCATAAGAAGTGATGTACTTTTTAGCCCCAATACATGGCAAAACAACCAAAAAAATCCCTAAATAATTGTCCTAACAAAGAAATATCTACAAGAGAAAGATCAGAAGGAACCTCAAAACTTGTAGAAATGAATTCCCACACAATATCAATTGTGTGCCCTTCTATCTCCAGGAAACTGCCCATAATGGATAATTATAAATGCTTGCTCGGTTCTGGTAACTTGAATAGCAATATGAATACATTAGGATTCAGAGAAGAGATTATTGTTCCTAGCTCAGTTACCCTCTTTCTGAAATCAAAATCATCTGCACAGAGATAAACGATTTCTCTGAAATTAAATACCTATGGAACACACCCAACATTTGCCAATTTGATGCTCCAAATATCGTCATCTATTTTTTCTTCCATTGATAGATTCAAATATGTCTTGTAAGTTCTCAACTAGTCAAATCTATCGTTGATTTCAGTAAGTGATTTAATCATATCACTACAAACGACCTCTTTCCCTTGCCTGCTTCCCATTATTCTTTTGCAACAAAGGAAAAAAAAACTATGTCAATGAATAACGTATTCAAATCCTGTTCTAGTATAGAATTCTTCATTTTCTCCACAAACACTCACTATTATTACTAATCATGTACAAAACCATTACAGATGGTGCTCTAGGTAAATAGAAATTAAAGATAGCAGAACCAAGTTTTACGGACTATACTAAGAAAAAATTTCGAAATTCCAAAAGCATCTTATGCATTAACTACACACTTTTCTCTTTCTTCAAGATCATTGATATACATGCCCTAAGAAACAAAAAATTATGATAACTAGTAAGTTTGTCTACATGACCAAAAAAATATTGTTTAACTCGATAATTTTTTGAAATAGTGGAAATGGATTCAACACTGTCAAAAATACCATATGCAAATTTTATAAGAGCCCCAAAAATCACTACAAAGTGTATTTTTTTAATGCTTTTTTTCACTATATTTTTTTGTTAACATATCTTATTCATACCCAAGATGATGAAAATTGACAACTGTAACCTTAAATTACAAAAATTCATCGCCATATTTTTTAACAACGGACTTGAACTTCCTTTGTTATTCTGGCGAATTTTGAAAACCTGAAAATCTATCGATAATGTCGCACTATAGCCGATTTTTTTTTAAAGATTCTGGTAACCTTATCAAGATTATAATAATATATATATATATATATATATATATATATATATATATATATATATATATATATATATATATTATATATTATATATATATATATATATATAATATATATCTATATATATATATATATATATATATATATAATATATATATATATATATATATATAATATATATATATAAACGATTCAAAAACTTTTAGCATTCAGTTTCTTCAAAATTTTCCCATCGAATCCTATAGAGAATTTTGTTACTCATGTACAGTAGTCTAAAGAGA
Source organism: Pinus taeda (assembly GCA_000404065.3). Lineage (NCBI taxonomy): Eukaryota > Viridiplantae > Streptophyta > Pinopsida > Pinales > Pinaceae > Pinus > Pinus taeda. The sequence goes on from APFE031444514.1 coordinate 171,194, forward strand.
CCAAAAATTTGCCCAGAAAATAGTAGAAAATTCGCCATGATTTTGCTAAAATCCTGCAGAAATTTTGGGAAATCTGGGTTACAACTATTAGGCTTCAATATTTTAGGTGTTTAGGGAGTTTTTAATGGTGTTGAATGAAATCTTAGGATTCCTTCGAAAAATAACTTTTTAGGCAAATTTGTAACCTATATTAGTTACTCTCTATGACAAATCAACTTGAAAACTAGTCCCACTACTTTGTAAAATTGAAGCAAATTTGATTTACAAATAACCTGACACATCTATTTCTCACAAAATTTGACACGCATTTATAACGTAGTGCAAACCTTATTCTGCACAAACACATTTAATTTTAATCTCTTTGTTTTCTAAAATTGCAAAAATAATATAATTACTAAAACTAAAACTTGTAAAACTATTAATAATACCAAAAAAATAGAAAAAATACCTTATACGATGAATTGAATTCACAACTACTCCCCACTACTTTGTAAATTTAAACCAAATTTGATTTACGAATAACTTGACACACTCATTTCTCGTAGTATCATAACGAAAACCAAAGTTTACATAATATTGCAGAGGATTATAGAGAAAATCTTATTGAACCAAAAACTTGCACCATTACAAAAAGAAAATAGGAAAAATGGTATAGAAGCTTGCAATATTGTACGAATTTTGTATCACCGCACTGTTGCTATCATCCAAGCTCATATTTATAGATAATGGTTTATATGAGGCAATAGAAGCTCAGACAATACTCCAAGCTCTTAAATGAAATTTGCAAAGATCAAATGCTACACACCCCATTGTTTTGTCTATCATTGTAAATAGTGTTTTTCCCCTTACTATACTGATATTTCAAATATTTGCAATCTCATTTCCCTAGAAATAACCACTTGCCACTATTTTTCTTTTAAAACACACTACAAAGATAAAACTGCCATCCATATTTTTCATCGTCTTGATGTCTGTCCTCTGATTGATAGAAAACAAAAATGTAGATAATTACAAGTCATCTCAACATTCAGTTCACTGAATACACATCTACTCCCGCATTCATAAAACCACATAAGCATGAAAACATCAAATCTAGAAACATGATTTGCATACACTTTGAAAAAAACACAAATGCATATATACAAAAACAAAACATTTCTTGTGTGAATACACAATGTGTGGAACATGTGACATAGATTGATGTATGGAAGTAGAAACGTAGCAATATGTACCTTCCTACTAAGAAATCAATAAAGCAAGTGTCCTAACTTGTGTAGTTAGGACAAGTTGTGAAATATGTCCCTAAATAAGAATTAAAAAAGATATTTGTATATTTATTATCTTAATGAACTTTGCATAAAACTTTCGCATAACATCTGCACATGCACAACAATATCTGGACAAATTCATTTGTACAACTACTTTTGCACTCAATAACGCCCTTAATTGACATTTGAATATTTGCACATGAAACATATGAGAAACTAACTTCAAAACTGATATTAATTAATGAGGATACGTTGTGAAATACTTCCCTAAATAATAATTAAAATAAAATATTTGTATATTTATTATCTTAGTAAACTTTGAACAAAACTTTAGCATAACATTTGCATATGCACAACAACCTACACACAACTTCGCCCACACAACTACTTCCTCACTCAATAACACTCTTAATTAACATTGAAAACTCCACATATGATACCTCCTAACAACTAGCTTTGAACAACCACTTTTGTACAACTACTTCCATACTTCTGAAAAACATTTATAAATAATAATTAAAAAATACAAATCCTTCTACACATTCATTTCACAACACAACACTTTTTCTTCACAAGAATTGAAATTACAGTATTTTAGCACCACTAGTATATGCAAAAGACCTCAAATATCCTATTCATACTTTGTCCTCCACATAGTAAATGTTTTGCATAGTGACTCCAATACTCACTATTCAAAGGACATCATCTCTCCTTCACATACTTTGTACTACACACAAGAAAAAATAATAATATTAGTTCAAAATTTGTTCAGCCTTAACCTCCACCACCCTAAGGCCTATGCAACCAACCTTCAACCGCATAAATTCTTGCATCATTGAACAAAGCATTAACATGATGGTTCCCTGCAACCACATCAATAGCTAACTTCACACAACCACCATCATACAACTATTTCCGTACTTGGAAAAAGTATTCCTAAATAATAATTTAAAAATACAAAGCCTTTTTCACATTTGTTACATAGTGAAAAAGACCCCAGTTATCCCGCACATACTCTTTCTCACAACAAAACCATACCAATTACCGCATTGTTCATCAGTATCAGAACACTCACTATGCAAAGAACCCTAGCTCTCCCACACATAATGATTTAATTCAACATTTTTTTAGCCCCTCGAACCTATGAAAACTAGTTGCAATCGCATCAATTCTTGCATCATTGAGTAGAGCACTAAGATAACAGTGACACTATTAGCACACTCACCAACTCAATGACCATTCAAAAAAATAATTTAATTTTAATTTTAAAATCAATTGTCATGAATTGCAAAAAAAATAAAAAATAAAACACTCTACACTAGGGGAATTATGTCTCATAAGAGCTTCCTTAGCCAATCAAAAATTAGAAATAAAATTGATTGAAAATTCAATAATTATTTTTTGAATTTATGCAAAAATAGAATTATTAAGCATTTTCCGGAAATTTTCATTAAAATTACAAAAACATAGCCAAATAATGCATAGTCAATGCAACTTGACTGCAAAGTGAATGCTATAGTCCCTGATGAGGGAGGGACTAATAAATACTAATAATAAAACATATTAAAATAATATATTTTTATTCATTTTAGCTCATAAAATATTGTAATAAGGAAGCAATCACTAGTACAAAATGAGAGATTAGTGACTACACAGCTAAAAAGATTAGTCACCACAACTATTTCAAGTGAATTACTACTAAATTTAAACAATTTTAAGTGAACAAACTAAAAATGACTGATTTAGTCTAGGGATAAAATAAATGACTAGACTTAAGTAACCCAACTAAAAACAACTAACTTAAATGATTAATTTAGTCTAGGACTAAAATATATGACTAGAGAATAAGTGACAAAACTAAAAATTATTAACGTAAATGACTATTATAGTCCAGAATAAAAATATGACCAACTAACAAGTACAACAAGTATATGATTTAGTCATTTATGCTAGTCATTTTTAATTGTCACTCTGGAAATGGAACATTGCAATTTTGATATTGAAGTGTTACATTTCACTAAATTTTGACACTGCAGATGGACCTAGAGATAAAGGGAGTGTATGAATCCATCTGCAGTGTTAAAATTTAGAGACAAAGGGATTTCTTCCCCAAATTCATGGATGACATCCACAATAGACTTGTTAATGTGGACTGGCACACTTTACTCAAGAGATTTGATCTAGGCATTTGATAGTGTAAAACTAGACAAATACCCATCAACACTAATAACAAATTGTTTAGCTAACCCTTATTTTCCCTATGAAAATACTAAAAAGATAATTTTCCACATTTGTGAATATATGTTAAGAAGAATTATAACCAACTTAATCATAAATTAATTATAAATTTAATGTTACATGTTATTATGCTTTGATATAAAAGTGCATGTTTAAAAACGTAATCATAAAGGGATTATGTAAATTATATTATTCACTTAAAAGAAAGGTGAAAATATTCTAAAAAACATACCAGTATTATAAATATTAAAATAGCTTAAAAGACGAATTAATCTATTTTTCAATTTTCTTATTTTACAAGGATTTATTTTTTTTCCTCAAATTCACAACTTCATACCTATTTAAAAAGCTAAAAACTCTTCAATACCTTAATAATACAAATCAAATGCTAAAAATCTTCAATATCTTAACACAAATCAACGCGGTGGAGGGAAAAATAAAAGAAAAGCTAAAAATAAAATAAAAAAAAGAGGCTAAAAACTCTTCAATATCTTAACACAAATCAAAGTGGTGGAGGGAAAAATCAAAGAAAATATAAAAATAAAAATAAAAAGAGGGAGAATATACAACATTTTCAAATGCATTTTTCTCTCACTATCATACAATTCAATTATTGGAAACCAAAACTGACTGGGAAAGACACCAACAGAGGGGGCCAATTTACATGTTAATGTAAATGAGAGAGGACAAGCCTTATGGGCTTAACTTCTCATAAGATATATCTGTGGAAAGATTCAAACCTTCATTAGAACCAATATACCAAAGTGTCTTCGGTCGGGTAAGATTCATACCTTCATTAAAACCAATACACCAATGTGCCTTGAGACCTCAACCAATGCACTACTTAACTAATGCACTTTTGCACTTTTGGGCCATCAAAATTCTATACCAGTTCACAAGCATTTGGGGGGCTTTTGAGCCATTCTCTCTTAACCTTTTGTTTTTGAACTAAAATTTTATTGAATTTGTTGTGGTTTTGGGGGGTTTTGTTTCATGATTGTAGCCATGATGTCAATAGTTTGGTGGAGATTTCGTAGTAGAGTGATGGATCGATGGATCTGTCCCTATGATTTCATGAAGCTCTAGCACTGGAGGGTTTGAAGGGCTTGGCCCAACTTCTGGTAGAGGGCATTAAAGAGGACTAATTAATGAAATGTAAAAGGAAGATGTGGTGCCAGATTGGTTTACAATGGCGAGTGTCATACAGGCTTGCACCCATTTAGGGGCACAACAAGACATGTGGATCCATGATTAAATAACTAGAAGTGGGTTTTAATTAGATATTTTTGTTGGAAATTAACTCATTGATATGTATGTAAAGTGTAGGAGTATAGATATTTTGTTTGTTTTGTTTGGAAAAATGCTTGAAAGTGATGTAGTCTCTTGTAATGCCATGATTACTAGATATGTGGTCAATCTCAATGCAAATGAAGCTTTGATGTTTCTTAGACGAATGAAACTTGCAGACATTAAACTTGACTTTATCACCATGGTGAATGTGCTCCAAGCTTGTGCCCAGTTAGTAGCAGTGCAATGGGGTAAGTGAATCCATGGTTATAATATTAGAACATGATCTGTGTCTGATATTTTAGTGGGGCCTTCTCTCATAGATATGTATGCCAAATGTAGAAAAATAGAAGTGGTGCGCCAATTTTTTGATCAGATACCTAAATGAGACATGGTTTCATGGAATTCAATAGTTTCTAGTTATGGTGAGCATGGCCTGGAATGTTTTTCCCAAATGCAACCGATAAGCATGAAGCCTAACCATATTATGCTTGTTGGTATTTTATCTACATGAAGTCATGCATGCCTTATAGATAAGGATTGGAAATACTTGTTGGCATTATGGCACAGGTTTGGAGCTATGGCACAGGTGTTGTCCTTGATGGCAACCTTCTTTGGTAACAGATCTCAGTTCAGGCACTCAGAAAGTAGAAAAAGACATATACGCAGGTTCTTCTAGATGAAGGCGCGTATACACGTGGGTTATACTTTACAAAGCGCGTATATGTTGGTGATCATTCTTTTGGTCCATGGTAGTTAGATCTTGGAACTTGAACCTATGTTTTGGACCATGGCGTCTCGTCAATTGTGTCGATCCATTTTTTTGGGTTCATGGTATTGAAATGTTATGGTTTTGAACCATGGTATTGGGGAAGGCCTAGG
>APFE031444516.1:0-45328 GCA_000404065.3 Pinus taeda
AACACAAATAATAAGATCTACTCAAAAGAGTAGTCCACGGGTACCATGCACGTGCATCTAGCCATCCAAGAGAAAGGTGAACCCTCGATCTCACTGGTGCCTTGCTCGCTTGAGATGGAAGTTGACCTTGGCAGCGCTTTTGTGTTGATGTGTAGTAGGTGGATCTTCGCTCCTCTCTATCTATCATGCAGGGGTTGTTGTCTTTGTGGCTAATTCATTGCCATCTTTTTGGTTGTTTTCTTGTGGGGTGATGTGGGTGGTGATATGCTAAAGTGTTAACCAACGATGTATCTTTCTTTAATTCACCACCTAATGGATCCTGATTGGTATGTACATGTTGTGGTGCCTGCTGTTGTTTCCTATCTTTCAATATTACTTCAACCACTGAGTCCTCCTCTGATTTATCAATACCTGTAACATTTTCTGCTTCAACCTCTGTTTGTGTTTGACTATCAACCATCAAAGGCTCATTATCTGATGTGTAAGTGTCATTAGAGCTTTGTGCTTCTACCTCCATATTCTCTGCTTGGGTCTTAATGGAAATATCCTGTAATATAATTTTCTTCTTTTTATACCAGAGCTTCAGGAATTTCTTCTGCACATTAATATTGACAGTACCCACAGATTCCATCCAAGGATATCCCAAAAAAACATCCATGTTATCCATATCTGAAGTATAAAAGTCACTATGCAACACATACTTATCCATAGAAAGCTTCAAATCTTTATAAACTTGAACATCCTCATTATCAACCTGTATGTTTTCAATGTATTTTGCTGGAAATTGCAATTTTTTTGCCCAATTAACATTGATAAAATTATTCTTGCAACTAGGATTTATAGACACAATGATCTTCTCCTTCTGAATCAATCCATGAACCTACAATAAGAAGATACTGGCAGAAAATAACCCTTTAGGCTTCTTGGTTTCCTTCTTTCTTGTACCAATAAAATCTTTGCTAGGTTGTTTGCCTGTCTATCTGAGCTTAGTAAGAGGTCCCAAGAAAATTGGTTTAGGGTTAAAGCGGTCACAAATGGATTTTGCGAACATTTGCCAAGTAATTGTCCTTGGATAGCATTTAGAATGCCTCTGCCACCATTGCCATGTTTCTTGGTTCAAGTAAAGGTTTCCCAAACTTAGTTTAGTTCCACCATCTATGATGCGTTCTAGAGAGCAATATTCTTCCATTAGTGCTATCCATATTTCTAGATTAGAGCCATCAAATTTGTATATCTTCCTCAAATTCTGATCTAGGCTCACCTTTACAAAAAAAATTGGCGAAAATTTGAAATTGTCACAGTTTAGTCAATATTGCTCAGAATCCCTATTATGACAAGTTTTAGGAAATGAAACAACCATTCTGCATCTCCCCATGTGATAGAAATCCCAATCTAGACACTGGAATTTCAGATCCGCACTGCAACTGTCCCGCCGTCACAAAAATTTATGAAAAAAAGAGCTGATTTTGAATCATCTATATCTCCCTCATCCGGACTCCGATTCGACTGATTTTTTTTTTGAACTTGGGTATTTTTTCACAAAAAATTGAGATCTACAATTAGATTCTGTAGATTTTGTACCAGAATGTACAGATCTGCTACGCAAACTCGCCGCCTTGAAAAGTGTCTAACACCCAACTAATTTTTAAATCAACAATATCTCCCTCATCCGGACTCCAAATCGGCCAATTTTTTTTTTCAAATTGAGTACTTTTTCACCAAAAACCCAGATATACAATTAGATTTTGTAGATTTTGCCCCAAATCATACAGATCTGATCTACAAACTCATGGCCCTGAAAAATGTCTGCAACACCAACGATTTTTAAATTAGCAATATCTCCTTCATCCGGACTCCGATTCAGCCAATGTTTTTTTGAACTTGGGTATTTTTTCACGAACCATCCAGATCTGCAGTTAAATTTTGCATATTTTGCACCCAAACTTACAAATCTAATCTACAAACTCGCTGCCCAAAAATTTCCTTAAAAAAAAAAAAAATCTCTGCTTTGCCCAAGAAAGTGCTCTGATACCACTTGTTATAGATCTAATATGAAAATATAAGACAATGCAATAAATCCAGAGATGACAAGATCCAAATAGATAGAAATGCTTCTCTATTGATCAAAACCCTTAAGGTAAGGCAACACATACATTCACTCCTTAAAAAAGGAGAGCACTCCATAAGCCATATGCCTGTTCATACAATATTCATTGACATCACTCGATGGGGAGTCTCTAGCCTCTATATAGGCCTCATACATAAAATACCATGGGTCATTACCATGGTTCCCTCAATACCATCTATCTAATACCATGGGCCCATTACATTATTACTAACTACTTGTGGTCCCTTACATGATACGGGTTAACCACTTTATTTATTACTATGGCCCATCCCATTATTACATTATTCTCTTGGGTACCTCCCTTTCAAAGTAGATGATATAGCCGCACACTCTTGATTATAATATCATTCGATGATTTTTATATAGAAATTAATGTTTAATGTTTGTAATTTGTCTTTTCCTAACTCACTCAAAAGTAAAGAGGTGGTGAATGCAAAATCATCTCAGGATAAAGGGAAAATGATTGCCCAAATAAACAACGATGAAGAGAAAGCAAGAGAAGAAAGGAAAGGAGATTCCACCAAAGTTTCCAAAAGTTGGGCTCAAGTTATTAGCAATTCTGCTAATAAGGAAGGAGAAACAAACATTCAGGTTGACAACATGCGAGATAGAGAAGGAAAGGAAAGACAAAATAGGGTAGCAAACATAATTATTAAAGGGGTGAAAGACTATGGGAAAAATGAATGTACTCTTGACCTTGAAAGAGACTTCTTGAAAGAAAAATTGCTATGGAAAGGACAAATATGCCAAGCATGGAGGGTGGGTATGTTTAACGGGGAGAGAGCCAGGCCCATAAAAGTCATCATGCCTTTCGTGATAAATATATCATTCTAAGCAAGAAACATCTCTTGAGGGGTTCTTGTTTTCTCCTAGAAGAAGATTTCACTGTAAAAGAACAGGGGGAAAGAAGGGAGGAAATGTTAAAGGTTAGGGCAGAAAGAGATGAAGGCGAGAGAGCACAGATTTGTGAAGGCAAAGTTGTGACAGCGCAATTTGGACCTCCTTCCAAAACAGAGTAGCAAGATGGTAATAAAGAAGAGGCAACAAACTCTTCAAAAGGAAATCAGGAAGCAATGTCAATATGGGAATGCAAGGACCAAGACTTAAATGTGAGTCTTGCATGTCAAAATAAATAGCACTCAAGTCATACCTAGGTTTCCCTAAGATTAGTTTGTTGGAACTGCAAAGGTTACCCGTGGAGACGAAGACTTGGGTTAGGGCATATTGCGGAAGATAGAGACATAATTTGCCTCATAGAAACACATGATCATGAAGGGTGCAGGACACCTCTGTTTCAAGGATACTGGAAGATGACGATGTGGAACAAGGCAGCAGGGAATGGCAAAGGGCACGAGGGTATCATGGTTTTAGTAAGGGAGAAAGAAGGTCGTCTCGTTTAGTTAGAAAAAGAAGACTCAAATAAGCAATTCATTCGGTTTAAAATATCAAAAAATGGAAACCACATCAGAATTGCAGCATGTTATTTTGCGCTGCAAGTTTCAAAAATCTACAAAGGTAGAGGGCTTGACCACAAAGATCCATTTGCAACCTTAAAAGCGGATATTGCAACTTATTCATAGCTAAGTGAAGTCCTTATAGTGGGTAATTTCAATGCTAGGACTGTAACTGAGCAAGCTAACATGTTTTGTTGTAAAGATGATTGCGACACTATTTGGCTTATAGAAGAGAGTAACCATTAGTGGGAAATAATTTCAAAGGAGAAGGGCTGCAATCTCTTTTGTGAAAAATTGCTTACTCTATGTGGGGCCTTTGATTTAGTCATTTGTAATGGCTTGACTAGATGGGCAAAGTCTAGTAATTTCACTTGCAATACTTACAATGGAGCAAGTGTAGTAGATTATGTAATTTGCTCGCATGGTTTGTGTGAGAAAATGGAGGACGTTTTGATTGGATATCAGTTGTGGAACTTAAAATCAGATAACAAGCCAATTTATTTATGTTTCTCTTGGACTAGAAAGAAACAATTAAAGTAAAAAATTCATAATGTCCAACAAAACCTCCCATAAGGTATAATTATTTTGACCCCAGAAAATTGTAATACCTTCAAAATGATGCTAGATAGGCTCTTCGAGAAGGAAAAAATCACAAGTAATAGTGTTTATAGTCATGAATTAACACATTTAATTCAATGCGCACTTGCAAAGTGAAAAAGAGCAAAAATTAAGAAGTCCGAAACAAATTGCTTTCCGGTTAATGCTTGGTTTGACAAGGAATGCAAAAAGGCAAGGAGAATGTGGAAAGAGTCAAACAAGGATAACATAAAGCTCAAAGGTTTCAAGCAGTTATTAAGCAAGAAAAAGGTCACTTTCATGGTTTCAAGGAGGGAAGAACTAAACTTCCTTGGGAAAAATAATCCCAAATTATTTTGGAAGGAGCTCTAACCAAAAAAGATACAAAATGGAAATAATATTACAACTTCTAAATGGTTTGACTATGCAAGACAACTCTATGAGCAGGATCCCAAGGGTGTCCCTCCACCCTTGGTCAACACTGACACTAAACTCTTCACGGTGCAAGAGGTAGAGATGGGTATCAAGAAGTTGGGTGTTGGAAAAGTAAAAGACTTAGTTGAACTCCAAGCAAAATATCTAAAGTGGGGCTCAAAGATTCTTGCACCTCACATTACAAAAAATTTCAACAAGGTCATACAATAGGGGCTCCCCACAGATTGGAAAACTAGTCTGGCAATACCTCTTTTCAAGAGTGGTGACATTAATAATCCCTCCAATTATAGGACCATCATGATAAACCATTTGTTTGCAAATCTATTTGGAAGTATGCTAGAACAAAATTAGTAAGTGGGCAGAAGAAAGAGATAAGCGTGCTAAAGGGCAAGCAAGTTTTAGACCTAAACATTCCACAGTTGATCATTGCATAACTTTAAGGAACATCGTTGAAAAATTTTGGGATAAAAAGAAAGAAGTCTTTTGTTGCTTTGTTGATTTCAGAAAAGCCTTTGACTCAGTTCCTAGGGATAAGCTTTGGAACAGAATGGAGGAAATCGAGGTTCCTAAACATTTGAGAGCAGCTGTGCATAAGCTGTATGAAGAGGTGAAAGTCAAAATTAGAACTTTAGCAGGCATTTCTGAAAGTTTCAGAAGCGATATCAGAGTCAAGCAAGGTTGCCCACCGTCTCCCACCCTTTTTGGTTTATATATCGACAAGCTTGAGGAGTGGTTAAATTCACAAGGTGGTAATGGTCTCTATTTGGGCAAGTTTGTTATAAGACTTCTTTTATATGCAAATTAGCGTATTCTGATTGCTAAATCAGCACTTGGTTTGCAAGAGCACTTACTATCCCTTGAGCATTTTTGTAGAAATGTGGGGATGCAAGTCAATATCAGCAAAATGAAAGTAGTGATTTTCTCTAAGAAAAGAAAACATAACCAACATAAGTTCTACTTTGAAGGCAACATTCTAGAAGAACATGTGGATTACAAATATCTCGGAATCGACTTCAACAAAAATTTAAGTTGGAATGGTTGTAGAAAGAAAAGAACTTTGGGGGGTTGGAAAGCATTTTATTCTTTTCAAAATAGGTGTAGAGAGGCAGAGTTATGGGACTAGAAAACCACTCAAGCTCTTTTTGGCCTTCTAGTGATTCCGGTGGTTCTCTATGGTCGTGAACTATGGGCCAGCAATACATCCGACATGCAGTGGAGACAAATTGAGACAATTCAGAAGCGTTGATTAAAAACAAATTCAAGATTAAAAGTACAGTTCCTTATGCTATCTTGTTAAGTGAAACAAGGACTGCTCCTATTGAAGCAATTGCTATGGTGCAAGTCATAAGGTATTTTTTAAAAAATGAGCAAATGGAAGAGGGTAGATGGTCTAAAATTGTCTTTATGACAGATTGTGCAAGAGAAAAAATACTTGGATGCAGCAAAATAACAAATGGTTTAGTATATGGGGTATTTTATTGAACGCATGTCCTATAAACATTTAAGAGATAAAATCTTTTGTTATGGAAAAGTTCCACAAGCGTAATTGGGATAAGGAGCTAGGAAGAAAGAAAAAATACTATATTGAAGTGTTTAATCCCACTCAGTCATCAACCAAAATCATACATAGAGGTCAATATCTCTTGGAGAGCCAAAATTGTTATTGCTCAGTTAAGGACTAATTCTCATCAACTCCATTGTGAAATAGGGCACTGGAAAAAGCCAAAAGAAGTGTGGGAGGAAAGAGTATGCATTTTTTGTTCTTCCGAAGAAAAAAAAACAAAAACAAAAACAAAAAAACAAAAACAAAAAAAACAAACAAACAAAACAAAACATTTTAGAATGTGAGACCTTCAAAGACAACAGGGAAAATTACGCAGATATGTTCGCAGCTAGCTCTTGGGATAATCTATTTAGTGAGGGGTTTGTCAAGAAGTTGGGAACATTTATTTTGAAGCTTCACAGAAAAAAGTTGAATACATCAAAAGATGAATAAACAATCTGTCCCATAGACTATCTTTAGTTTAATAAACATTAAAATAATTTCTTTCTTCTCTATAAAATAATTTTTTAGTGTTTATAATTTAACTCTTGCCATTGAGTTTAATATACAAAGTATTATTGTCTCTTCCTAAATCACCAGGTCAAAATATCTAGGAAGTGAACATTAAATTCGACAATAATTATTAAATCTAGTTTTATTAGCTAAACGAGTGTTAAATTAGATAGAGTCTATATAAAGAGTTTCTAGGCGTAACACGGGAGGGTGTGTATGGAATTTCCAGTGTCGTCACAGACAAAGATTGACTTGTAAAGCCGCTGTAATTATTGCATCGTGAAGTCTATCATTTTCTATGACACATTTCGTATCCATCTTTAGCGATTGGATGTTAATGTCTTGTCATTTTCATCTTGTTGCACAAGAATTTTCCTTTTTCATCATGTCGTGGCACAAATTCCAGTGTCTTTCAGGGTGGATCAAAATAACTATCAACGAAGACCTCCAGTCAATACGTATATTTTTCCCACTCCATACAACGATATTTCCATTTTTTTCCTATCTTTTAATATAATTTATTAGCAATTACATATAATACAAATTTCTAATAGAATAAGAAATTATTTTTATTTTGATTATTTTAAAAAATAACAAAAATAGTTATATATATACATAGACGAAATTGGATTAAAAAGACAATAAATTAAATGATAACATCTCACTTAAATTTAGAAGATATCACTCTTCGCTATGCTTTTTCCTAAAGTTTTCAACTAGGTGTATATATTTCCACTTTAGGTGTAAATAAGTTAGTTGAATTTTTTATATTAATATATTTGGAGGGGTGAGATTAAATCATATGTCCAAAATATGTTTCATTTGAGTCACATATCGATGGCTCTGGCATGAGGGAGTGTAGGATTTTGTCACAAGGGAGTGTAAGAAAAACATGTGTTACATGTTCTTTTTAAAATAAATTGGATCGAGATGGAGTGTTATATCAATTGATAGGTGGTTTATTTAGTTTGATTCTCTACCTCATGCTTGACAGAAACACTATAAGTGTGATTTGCATGTAATAAATGATTATGTAGACTTTGTTGGTTCATTTTGGGGTACAACATTTTAGATGCTATCAAACAAATGATCGCTTTAATCAATGGAGGTAGTTGATTTTCAGGGAAAATTTTAGGGGCTAATATTCATAGGTGGGCTAATTTTCCATGCTTTTTCTAAAAAAATATTTGCTAATTTCTATTTTTTTCTAAACAAGGTTTGACAAAAATTTATAGTCTAAAATCATTTTACCTCAAAAATCGGCAAAATTTTCTATAGAATAATATAAAATAATTATACATATAAATATTTGCATACAAATATCGTCAAACATTTTAAAAATTGCATATTAGGAACAAATAAAATTCGCCAAAGTGTCAAAACTTTAGGATTAAATTTCATCCTTACATTTTTCCCTATTGATTTTTCTTGTTAATTTCTTTCAACATGGTAGATGGAGGACTTCCCATGCATTCATATAAATAAACATTCCCATAACCAATACCTACAACCTCCTTTTTCGTGTTCCTTGGGTTGATTGATACATCTAAATCGTAGTTTGTTCATTCATGAGAATCATGGCATTAACTATTTCGCCCTGCCCCTCTCTTACGCCTCTTTTACTCCTTTATTCACTGCAAGTGTTTGTATTATCATTCCCAATATCATATATTCAACCTTGAAATAATTTGATTCCACATTTTATCACCATTCATGTCCGATGGCCCAACAAATAATTAAATCGGTCATAGAGAAGGTCATGATGAAGGAAGCCCGAATGACTACCTCCTTACTCAGGCCTCACTTCCATGATTGTTTTGTCCAGGTTTCCATTCTTTTCTTCATGCAAATTGATCTAATTTCTACTAGAATTGGCTACTTATGAATCATTAGAAATAAAATATATGTGTTCATGGGTGAAATTTTAATGTCATGACAAGGGTGTAACACATCTTTACGACTATATGACAGTGGAAGCATTGTGAATGAGAAGAGATCGAATGCCAACATAAAATATTCCAGAGGAGTTGAAGTCATTAATTAGATTAAGAGTGAATTAAAAATGGTGTGCCAAAAAGTTGTAACTATTGACGGTGTTGGCCCCGCCAACATGTAAGGGGATCTCCCCAGTAAGAAGTCCCAGCTAGACCTCACACCGTTTTGAGTAAGAGTCCCAGCAGTGTGTAGTACAATAGTGCCTTGATTATGGTAAGGTGCAGAGGTAAGTATGATAACTTTGTCAGAAGCAAGTGTGTGACCTTGCAGTGGGTCAAGTGAGATGCATTGGGGTTCTAACACAGAGAGGAAAAGGAATTCTATCCCATAGAAGCCTGTAATAGTACATAGACTGAAAGGAACACATGAGCTGAATGACATCACATGCTAGAAGCGGAATAGTCCACAATCCAAAGTGACGGGTTAATACAAAAACAAGTCTTCAACAAGATTTGTACAATTGTATACAAAATAGTTCATACACAAATGCATAAGTGAAATAACATACATTGATAAAGTAACCAAAATAGTCAAACTACAATAACAACATATGCATGAAAACATGTTGGCTTAGTTATATATATAAACTGAAATTTCCATCCATACATACACCATTGACAGCCACTAGCCCCAATACTGGAACATTATAGTCAACACCGCCTGATCCTCCAAAGAGATGTACTCACTCTACACTATGGAGAAGCCAAGGCTCATCACAATACTCTCCAAGACTTCTCTAAGAAATGCCTAGACAAAAGGTTGGCTCCCAAAAGCATGTACTATGAGTTATGAGGTTTTATATATAGCAAAGGGTAGGGTCATCCTTGACATTCCCATTTGACTCTTGGAATACCCTCATGACTCTTCACATTACATAGTGACTGTTTACATTCCACCGGTGACACTTGGAGTTTCACTTGCAACATATTTATAATAACACAATTTCCACATATACCCATGTGGGACAAAATAGGCTTGAGTCAACCTAACAAGACAAACAACATCACTCTGAGTCTTGGGGAAAGACCAACTCGACAACCTTCTCATAGTGATCTTCCATGATGAACTGATACCAGTCTTGGTACTCTGCTATCGTGTCCCCATACTGTTTGGTGATGTCTTTATTGAAGCGGACTCTTGCCTCCATGTTTTCCAGGTATATGGTTCTGAAATCTCTGTCCAACTCATGCTGAAGCATGCACAACACTGTCTGGACCACCGATGTAATTTTTCATGTTCTTTTCACTTAGCTGCAAGTCATCACTGGGGGCTTTTCACATCAACTGCTCTATGTACTCGTTGACCTCCATCATGACTTGGTTCTTCCTCATGGCTGGAGTGAGGGTTCCGATGGAAGGGTTCTTGTGTGTCCTCACTATGACATCAAGACTCTTATACAATCGTGCATACAAAGCCTCAATGTTGGTGATGAGTGAAGGGAGTTGTTCATAGTTCTGGATCACCATTTGAATCCATGCTTTGTATAGGTCTGCATGTGGCTTCATCATCTTTTGCAAATAAAGCAGGGCCCCCTTGTACATCATTGTCCATTCATGTACATGCACAATGGAAGGGTGGATTTCTTTGAGAGTTTGGATTTTCTTTGCGCATTGTTGTTGAAAACCATATAGATTTAAAACCTCTTTGTGCACATTAAAAAATAATTTATACAACATCTGCATGGTGGTCTCCAAAGCTGATATCTCCACATGTATTTATTTCTTCATTTCTGACGTAGCGAATCTTGCGGACTACTATGTTCTTTTCCTGTGCTCTTGCAAGTCCTTCACCATCTGATCATTCTCTACTATCAAGAACTTGATCGTTGAACTCATGGCTTCTGAATAAGCCTAAGAAGCCTTAGCCATGGTAGTTGGATGTCTTCCAACATCTGATGGAATCACCCCTTCCTTAATGTGTGCAGGTGATATGTGATCATTCTGTAGCTGCTTCTTACGTGCTTGTACAATCCTGTGATGTGACTTGTGTTACACAACATTTTATCACTGTCCTTGTACTCCCTGTTCCTTGATCCTGGAGGACCTCTACATTGACCTTCATGTGTTTCCCTGCCATGAAGAATATATCCTTACATCCCTCTTCATCTGCAGAACATTTCCCTCTTCCATCATTTCCCAAGAATATTCCTTCACAACTCAGTTTTCAAGACTGGCACTATCACTCAATTTCTTCCCTAAGCTAATTTGAAAAATCTAACATTGGGCATAGCACTGAACGACGCTGGTAATCCATTCATGACCTACGTCGGCCCTCTTTTGGATTTTTTTTAAAAATGGAGTCAAAGCTTCCAGGTCTAAAAGCTTCTTGAATAGAATTCTGGTAAATGGTTGGGTGAGATAGAGCCGAGAGAGGCTGTTTGGGCTTCTTTCCCCTATAAAATGGAATAAACCAAAAGGGATAAGACCTCTCCCATCATAAGAGGATCCATTTATCCTCTATCATCTTTCCTCGTTATTACCTAGCTAGGGAGCCATGTCTACCTATCTTGAGAATTTCTATTCTCATTTCCCGACCCAACCACTTCAGACGCCTATCATGACCCATGAAGTTTGGTCAGAAGGAAACATGGGTAATATTACCCAAACGATGCCTATTGACATTTATGTTAAGCCTGGTGTCGTTGAAAACGTTCATGTTGGGGTAACACGTTCTCCTGATGAGATCAAGCTTTATACTCGTCCTTTTCAAGAGTTTTGATATGTTTTTGCATGGTTGTATGAATTAAATCATGGCATTGACCCAAGTATACTCAAGAACGAAATTCCAACTTATTCTACATGAAGCCCGTTCGCCAACAACTTCATCCTGTGCACCCTAGAAAAGCAGCCGCCATCAAAGGAGATGTTGAAAAACTTCTTAAAGATGGATTTATTTATCCTATCCCTCTAACAGATTGGGTGCCCAATATAGTATTGGTGACTAAGAAGCAAGGCACCATTTAGGTCTGTGTCGATTACCGTGACATTAGTCATGTTTGTTCGAAGGAAAATTATCCCACTCCTTTTATAGACTAGATTATAGATGAATGTGCTGGGAGTGAGATTTTCTCCTTTATGGATGGTTTCTCTAGTTATAACCAGATAAACATTACACTCGTTGATCAACACAAGGCCGCCTTTATCTATTTGTGGGGGACTTTTGCATATAAAAAAATCCCATTTGGCCTTAAGAATGTCAGGGATACTTTCCAGTGAGCGATGTCTTATGCTTTTCATGACATTTAAAACATCATTCATCCTTATTTGGATGATCTTCCTGCTCATTCACTTAAATTTCATGACCATCCCTATCACCTTCGACAAATCTTTCTTCCTTGTCGACACTATAACATTTGGCTTAATCCACATAAGTGTGTCTTCTGTGTTGAGTCCGGACAACTTCTCGATTTTATTGTTTCAAAGGATGGTATTCATCTTGATCCTCTCAAAGTCGAGGCTATCATTAATCTACCCCCTCCCTCTTCATTACATCAATTACAGAGTCTGCAAGGGAAAGCGAATTTCCTTCATCGCTTTGTGCCTAACTATGTTGAGCTAGTTTTCGGGTTCACTCGATTGCTTAAGCAAGGAAATCCATTTTGATGGGATGAGACTGCCCAAAAGTATTTTGATGACTTGAAATTTGTCCTCATTAATGGTCCTTTATTGCACCCTCTAACTATCATTGTGATTATTTATTCTCTCTAGTTGCACCTTTTAGCACTATTTCTATGGTCTTGGTACAAGACAATGATGAAGGTCATGAAAATGTCATTTATTATCTTAGTCACAATCTCCTCGATGCTGAGACCCGTTATGCTCATGTTAAAAGTTGGCTTTGGTTGTTGTTTAGGCTGTTCAATACTTTCGGCATTATATTATCCTTTGCACTACAACCGTGATTTGTAATTACAACCCCATGACATATATTCTAACTCATGAGTTTCTTGGGGGAAAATATTCCAAGTGGATTGTCATCCTCCAGGAATTCAATTGGTTATCCACTATTTCCAACTCAAAGAAATCACTTTATTTTCTAAGTTGATTTTCTCTTTTCCCTCTATTTCTCCCCCTACTCATGCTGATGAGAAGTTACCCGGCGAGACTCTCTTTCTGATTAGCACTCTCGATCCTTCGTACGGTGATATCATCGTGTATCACCAAACTTCTACCTTCTAGTATGCATTGTCAAAGGATGATTGTCGATGCATTTGGCATCAATCCCAACCTTACCGCACCATTGGGGATACTTTATACCACGTCGGTGTCGATTCGATTCTTCATCGATGTTTAACTCTCGATGAGGCTGAAAGAGTTTTAAATGACTAGCATTCTGGTGCGTGTGGTATTCATCTGTCAGGTTATGCCACTGCTCAAAAGGTCCTCCGCAATGGCTACTTATGGACCTCCATCTTTAAGGATTGTATTCCTATTGTCCATAAATTCCACCAGTGCTAGATTTAGCAGAGGAAAATGTGTGCCCCACCCACTCTCCTTCACCCTGTTATTACCGTTTCTCCCTTTGCCAAATTGGGCATCAATTTTATGACATGTAACCCTTGTTTAGCCATGGGGCATGGTTATATTATCGTTACGGTGGATTGATTCACCAAATGGGCCGAAGAGATGCCTACATATTCAACTGACGGTAAAACGGTGGTGCAATTTCTCTTCAATCATGTGATTTCCAGGTTTGGAGTACCTCAAGCCATTGTCACTAACCATGGCTCCCATTTTCATGATTATATGATGGTTGAGCTAACTTCAAAATTAGGCTTGCATCATAACAACTCAACTTTGTATTACCCTCAGGCCAACGACCAAGTTGAAGTGCTCAACAAAGTTTTAGTTACTATGCTTCAATGTATCATTGGGATGCACAAATCTGATTGGAATCTCATGCTTTTTTCATATTTATGGGCCTACCGAATCTTGACTAAAGACGCAACTAGATTCACACCTTTCCAGCTCGTCTATGATCTGGAAGCTACCCTACAGATTGAATGTGAAATTCCCTCGCTCAAATTGGTTGTCGAATTACTCCCTGAAACCTCACCTCAAGAAGAGCATCTCATATATTTGGAACGACTGAATGAAATTCGTCGTCTCACTGCTCTAGTCATTGGAGCATAGAAAACTCGAGTTAAATCCCATTTTGATCAGTCGGTCTCTCCTCGTTCTCTTTTGGAGGGAGATTTGGTCTTGCTATATGACCAAGCTGACGATAAGCTAGGGGCAAGAAAATTCAAACCCATGTGGCATGGGCCCGATATTATCAAGCGTGTATTACATAAAGGGGCCTATGAGCTAATTGATTATGAGGGTAACCCTTTGAGCAAGCCCTGCAATGGGCTATACCTCAAAACGTATTATGCATGAGTCATCTCCCATTGGTTACTTGTGTACATAAGTGTGTTATTCATTTTTGTGTAGTTTGGTTTGGTGTATTTTTCAAGCAGTGTTCCTTCTTATTATGTCTTCACCTACTTTGCAGATGTTTGTGACTCCTTATGTCGGTTTCACGGATGGTGCTTGTCGTAGTACTCGGAACCTACCATCCGCAGCATGGGATATTTATGACCCTCATGGTGAGTTGCTTTATCTTGAAAGTATTTTTTTGGGTCAAACAACTAATAACATTGTTTAATATAGCACAGTTATCGAACTCTTGTCAGAAGCTATTGCTATTTACATTCGAGAAATTGTTGTTAACCTTCATTCACAATTTGTTGTTCTTCAACTCAATGGGCAATATTATGTCAAAAACCCTCAGATATTGAGAATGTATTTGCATATTCATCTATTGGAAAGAAATTTTGATTATATCACATATCATCACATTCCTAGGCATATGAATACATTAACATATGCATTGGTTAATTATGTTTTAGACAAACATTTATGCAATATGTGAAAACATTGTATCATAGTAAACAGGAAATATAACATATATATATATGTTGATAATGTTTGAGTATAATACATCAAAATCCAAAAAAAATATATGTGTTCCAAATATGTTTGTGGCTCACAGACCTCAAAACTGTAAATGCTAAACTATGGACTACAGATGGTGATCATGATAACATGTTGTTGCTTGTACTACACGAGTTAGTAATCGTCGAATCCAATCTGACACTCCCACTGTGTGCTGCTGATAATGGTGAGGAATGTCCTTCATCTGTGCATACTTTGGGATCCCTCTGGTTAGGCCCTCCAGATTTTGGGCAATCTCCTCTTTGTTGTCTACTCCTTCTTGGTAAGGAGTGACCTCGAACTATCAAGCCATTGTTACACAATAATTTGTCGCTCTCCTGTCACTCCCTATTCCTGATCCTAAATAACCCTAGTAGTGACTACTATGTTATACTTTCACCATGAAACCGATTCTCTTGCATCCCTTGAAGTTTGAAGAAAGTAGTCCCCACTACCTTCAGAACATTTCCAGAGAATCATTCTTAAAACCTAGTTTTTAAGATCAACGCTCTTTCCCAATGTCTCGCCTGTGCCAATGATGTAAGTTTTACACTGTGATCCATGCCAATCGGCGCTACTGTTAGCCCAATACCCGCGTTGGTCTACTTTTGGAAAGTTTTCATAAAATGAAATAGAGTTTCACGTATAGAAACTTCTAGTGGCGATGTGTTGGATGTTCGTTTGGTTAGATAAGTGTCAATAACTCCATATAAGGTTATTTCCCCCTTAAAAGTAGACCTTCCCAAGGATATAAGACCTTCTTCCCCCTTGAGTTAATCTCATTCTTATACTCCTCTCCCTATATAAACCACTTCCTCGTACCCTTTTTGGTTATAATATACAAAACCAACTGCAAAATTCTGAAATCTTTAGCTTTTGATAGAACAAGATTAGTCTTAGATGACAAAAGACTAGTCTTTGGTAGCTAAAGCATGAGGAGAGAGAGTTAGAGCTTGGAAGCCATTTCATGTAAAGCTAGAGGAGGAAAAGAGTGCTGAAAAGGCATGTAGCAAGACTTGGATACCGCAAAGGAGATCTCCAACATCAAGGCTTCGGTTGTATTTCTCTTTGAAGTTTATTTTAATACAACTAATGGTTTATTTCATATATCGGGTGTAATATTACATTTGGTAGCTT
Organism: Pinus taeda; assembly: GCA_000404065.3. NCBI lineage: Eukaryota > Viridiplantae > Streptophyta > Pinopsida > Pinales > Pinaceae > Pinus > Pinus taeda. The sequence goes on from APFE031444516.1 coordinate 15,757, forward strand.
AGAATTCCTTAGCCTTTTAAGTAGATTGAATTCAAATTTATGCTATCACATTTGTTGTTCTTTCTTGCATGTTTGTTTCAGGTACTTGAACGAAAGGAAAGAAAGGAAGTTGGAGCAAGGAAGCAAGATCACCATCAAGTGGATTAGCGTTATAAGAGTTAGACCCTCTTATTCGATTCTAATCTAAGGAAATTACATTAGATTGTCTTGTTTGTGGCTAGAACCACTCTCTTGGGCTACAAGGATCATCTTTGTTCGCAGAGGAGATTTACCTACTCCACAAATTGGCGACTCTGCTAGGGAAATATGTCTCCTTTTCATCACTCTGTTTTTCTACTTGTGTGCCTAGCTTGTTTATTTATGGTCTTCTAGATCTGTATTGACCTATTTGAAGGCATATAGGCACTAGCCCACCCTCCGATGTGTTAAGTCTGGCCCTGTGTGAAGTTCTTTTTTTATTTTTTCTTTGAATCCCTCGATCAGCCTAGCCAGTCGTGCCGGTCATGCCACTCAATGCTAGTTTCAGCCCAAAAAGCGTGTTGGTCTCTGAGTTAATAAAAAAATCAAAATTTCTCCCATTCCAGTGCCAATGTGTCTTGACCCTCAGACTCTCTTCTTCCGCCTAGAAGTGACTAGAATGCTTTGTTTGCTGGTTTTGATTGATTGATTGGGTTGAAGTTTCATTGCTTGATTTTTTGAGTTTTTTGGAAGGTTTCTATGACCCTATGACATCTAGGTCAATTTCCGTTCATTTGTTAATTCAATCATTGTTTCAAGTTTCTAATTTGCTGCTTCGTTTAGCCCGACTTTCAGTCCTAGCCTCTTTATTTCTTCAGTTTTGATCAAATGAGTAAAAGAGTCTCGTTTTCTGTCTTGTTTCGAGCATCCTTTTTCTCTTTCCAAGCATAGATTACATTGCTTGGTTTGTCAGTTGAACCATTTGTGCATTTGGTTTGTTCGATTCAGGGAAGAAATTGCTTTTAGTTTCACTTATCATGCTTTGGATTTGATTGATTCTTGCTTGTTCGGAATTGTGAAATTTTCATTAAAAATGCTCTATGTGAAAGATTCATTTTTCATTTTATGAAAGAATAACATCATTCAAGTTTACTTAAGTGGAAATATTGCGTTAGTAGTGTCATTGAGAAGCTAGAATTGCATCATCATAAGAATTGGAAATGAAATGAAACCTTTTTGTTGTAAAGGGAATATTAAGTGCATTTAGGACATGTATTAGTGAAAGACTTCATTCTTTGATTGTTGGATTAATTATGTGCTCTCTATCCCTCAATTAGCATTAAATTTCATCGAAGAAATATTTCTTTTCTCATACAAATGCATATAGAAGCTTTCAAATGATAGCAGTAAGGCCTTGAAATTGAAACCTAATTCAAGATCAACCATTAAAATTTATTGAATTAACCTAAGGATGCATTGAAACTAAACACTCACTTTTTAGAGGTCTAGGCTAGAGACATGTTTTAGCGTCTTTAAACCTAGTAGTTGTTGTTCACTTCAGCATTAGACAGCGCTAGTACAGACTTGTGCTCCCCATATTGTCGCATATATAAAGGGAGACCCCACCAGGTTTGCAATCCTTTATCCATAGGAAGCCGAGTCTGTTGCCTTGTAAACGTGATACTGCGAACATAACATTCGAGGAGATTGCCCGCTCGTACTTTTCGGTTCATTGGGAGGTATTCTATAGTTCAAGGTTACCTGGTAATCATTTTGCCTAGATTATCCTGAGTAGTCATTTTGATTATATTTTTACTCTTTAAATTTGAAAATATCATCAAGCACTTGTCCTTTCGAGCTTGTTAACTCCGAAAGCAACTAGAGTCACCTTTCGCCCTTTTCTCGACTATTAAAATATGAAAAGGAAATTTTTTGTTTCAGTGTCTTAAAATTAACTACCCAAGAAATATTCTTGGTTAAAGTTATCTTCCTTAGTGATTCTTTAGGGTCGATTCTAATGGAAATATTTCTAGAGTCTACCAATCAAGGATTCCCCTCGGATGGGAATCCTGGTCCTTTTCCTTCTTTGGGAAACGTTGGTGCTCCTTATATGGCAACATTGTCCCTCCCTGGTCTTGGAAATATTGGGGGGGGGGGGGGGGGGTGGAATCAGTATTCCTTTCAATTAGTATTATTATTAATCTTTCAGAGCATTAGTTAATCTTCAATTATTATCAGTGTTTGTACAATGATTGCAATAAAGAAAAGGAACACAAATGCACACAAGTTTTAAGGTGGAAACCCCCTCTGGGATAAAAACCACCTGAACGATTTTATAATAATGTTTTAATCTTCAACTTCAATTGAAAAAAGCTCCAACTTCCTAGAATCTAGAAAATAATTCTTCTCCAACTCCCACTGGATGGACGCTCCAATGCTCGAGATTATTTAGTAGTTAGCTAAACAGATGCCCCAACACCCAATGAGATACAATTCACCCTACCACCTTGAAGTTTTCACAGGCTTGAACCTGTTGGTGACTTCACACACTAGCCTAGCACCACCCTATAGAAGAATAAAAGAATGGACTCTCGTACCAGGGAAAATGGTCCACTTTACAATGATATAGAATGATGTAGAAGAAGAAGACACACTCGACCATAATCCCAACTATGACATGACCACCTAATGATAATCCTAGACCTCTCGGCATTGCCTCTTCAACTCTTGGCAGATATAAACTTGTACAACTTTTACAATGATTCCTTTACAATGACTTTGTACAATGATACTTTTACAATGACTGTATGCAGTGCTACCCACTTGAAGACTCCATGTGGTGAACTTATTGCTACTGTTATGCACCTTGATTGTTTCTCTTGTCATGCTACCCTTTATCACTCTTTAGAACATTAAATTATGCATTTATTCTTCTCTTGATGAATATATAATACTTGCAAAAAGTCTTCAAGGAAATACCCATGACATGATAATAGCAAAACTTACCTCATCCTGCAGAGCATATGTGAGTGCTAAACAAAAACAACAAATTAGAATAAAAAGAACCTAATGAAATTAAGATATGAACATGCATATATAGAAGATAATTACCTGGAGCATACCTCCGCTACATAATTTTGCTGCACCTTGTTCTTTGCTGCCCTAGAAAGTCTGATCCTTTGCACCCCTTGACAACACTTGATCTACTTCTTTTCTTGCTTTCTAGGAGCACGATATTGATTCTGACGTATCTCTGTGATTTCAGATCCCAAATATGTGATATTTTGTCTTGTATTATCCCTTTTAGTCTTCTTTCCAATGCCACAAGTCTGACCCGATTTGGATTCTTCAAGGCAGAGTTATGCCCAATCTCTCATAGTGACCTAATTACGGACTAGTTCAGTAGAGCGAAATTGTACGTCATGCCAAATGTCAATTTTTCCTCCTTCCACTCTGAGATTAATACAAAGAAAAACACATTCCATGCACTATCTTCCATGTTTTACATAATTCCAATTCGCTTCTCAGAGAGAGAGTTATGACAATTTTCCCAAGGTCACCTCTTGGAGATAAAACTTGGGAGCGTACAAAAGTCCTACCTTCCACAGCTCATATCTCCAACAATATAGAGAACCAAGATCTGATATTTGGTAAAGAAATTCACCAGGATTTCGGCTCAAATGGGTTTTAATTTCCGCATATAAGACTTCGCAGAAATAAAGTTATAGTGAAAATACCACGATTACTACTTTTGGAGGATATATGATATTTCTTTTTATAGAGTTGAGAGGGGCTTCTATAGAGAATGTTGGAGGGATTTTAGGAGTTTAAAAAATTATTAATTATTGGCTATTCAATGACAAAATCAATGATAAATGCCATGCCATAGCCCCATGGGGTTTTAGCCCACTAATTGGGGCTACTAACTTCAATCTTGAATAACTTACAAACTGTGAGGAATTACGAGGAGAGCTATATATCGATAGAAAAATATTTTTGAGTAGAGTATTCCTATAATGGTTATGAGATGAGAAAAAATGAATGATGATGCCCAATGTGCCATGGAAGTTTAGGGTCATCCTTGGTGCTACTTGGGTTTACATCAATGACAACCTTAGATCATCTTTAGATTAACAATCTCCCCCTTTGGCATTGATGGCAACACAAGTACTCTCCCTGCAATCAGGGAACCTCTTCCTAATAAATTCTCTTCCCCTTTGACATCAATGGCAAAAGGTAACTCCCCCTGATACACAACCATCATGCGGACCTGTACACACTTCCACTCCCCCTTTATTTTCTGAATAAGGAAAATCTAATGAGAACTTGGGAGAATCCCAAGCTTGTCACGAAGATATTCGAATGCTTCATGAGGTAAAGGTTTAGTGAAGATACCAATGATTTGTTCTTTTGTACCAACATATTCAAGTTTGATATTATTTTCAGTGATTTGTTCTCTAACAAAATGATATTTGATCGGAATGTGTTTTGTTTTTGAATGCATGACATGATTCTTAGAGATGTTGATAGCACTAGTGTTATCACATAAGATGGGAATAGGCTCACTGAATTGTAATTGAATATATTGTAAAGTTTGTTTCATCCAAAGGACTTGAGTAAAACAATTTGTCGTTGTAATGTATTCTACTTCCGTTGTAGATAACGAGATTGAGGTTTGCTTTTTGCTCAACCATGATACAAGACAACCACCTAGATAGAATGCTACTCCACTAATACTCTTACGATAATCAAATTCCTGCCCAATCTACATTTGTAAAGGCTTGAATAATGAGAATGTTGCCCTTAGGATACCAGAAGCCATATTTTTTTGTGCCCTTTAGATATCAAAGAATTCTTTTAACGACAATAATATGTGATTCTTTTGGTGTTGCTTGGAATATTGCTACTTGTCCAACTGCTTGCATAACATCTAGTCGGGAGGTTGTTACATATAGAAGACTATGAATCATAGATATGTACAAACTCTTATCCACATCCTTAGATGAGTCATCTATGCTCAATTTGCAACCTATTACCATCGAAGTAAGGATGGGTTTTCAATCTTCCATTTTGAATTTCTCGAGCATTTCCTTGATGTACTTGGCTTAACATATAAATATTCTTTTCTCTTGCTGAGATATTTGAAGCCCTAAGAAGTATGTCAACTCAACAAATAAATACATCTCGAACTCACTTTGCGCCTTTGTAGCAAAGTGATTACTTAGTCGATCACCATTGCTACCAAAGATTATATCATCCACATTTACCTCAACGATTGTTAAATTATCTTTATTTATTTGTACGTAAATATTGCTATCAGGAGTACCTTTCTTGAACCCTTGCAAACGTATATATCCATCAAGACAAGCATAACATGCTCTGGGAGCCTTCTTGAGACCATATAGAGCCTTCTTTAACCTGCAAACATAGTCTTCTTTTTATGATAAGAGAAAACCTTCAGGTTATTCGATGTAAACTTATTCTTCTAATTTTCCATTCAGAAATGTTGAATTAACATCCATTTGGTAAACTTTTATTTTTCTTGAACATGCATAGGCGAGAAACATTCGGATGGTTTCCATTCTGGCAACTAGTGCAAATGTTTCGTCAAAATCAATTCCTTCCATTTGTGTATAGCCTTTGCAAACCAATCTTGCTTTTTTTGTGGTAACCTATCCATTTTCATTCAATTTTTTCTTGATCACCCATTTAGTCCCAATGACATTTTTATCTTTTGGTCGTGGAACTAATTCCCAAGTGTTATTCTTCTTGACTTGATCCAATTCTTCATTCATAGCGGCTACCCAATGTTCATTCTGGTTGGCTTCCTCAAAACTACTAGGCTCAAAGGTTGCTAGAAAAGAAATGTGAGCTTGTTGTGATGAACAAAGCTGTCGACCTTTTCTTGTTCCAATTCCTTCATTTATGTCACCAATGTTTTGAGTTGATGGATGGTTCTTTTGAATCATTCTTTTGTTCTCTTTGGAGGAGCTCCTTGTTGATTCTCCTATATATCTTGTTATTTACTTCTTCCTGGTTGATAGTTGCTTCTTGTTCTAGAATTTTCTTTGTACCTTTTTCAGCCTTTGTCTCAAGTTTCAAAGATTCTAGATCCTCATCATTATTCATTAGACCACCAACTTCGTCAAATGTAACATTTATGCTCTCCAATATCTGTTTTTGTCTTAGATTATAGCATTTATAGGCATTTCTTTTGCGCGAGTAACCAAGAAATATACCTTCGTCAACATGTGATTCAAACTTACCCAACTTTTGATCTTCCCTTTTGATATAACATTTGCTTCCTAAGATTCTGAAATATTTTACATTAGTCAGTTTTCCTTTCAATAATTCATATGGGGTCTTGTTGCAATTATTTCTGAGAAGACTTCTGTTGATAATGAAGACTTTCATTTCAATTGCTTGAACCTAGAATTTTTCATCCAATTTTGAGTCCTTCAGCATTGTTCTACCCATTTCCTGTACAGTTTTGTTCTTTCTTTCATCAACTCCATTTTGCTGATGTGTTCGTGCTGTTAAAAATTGTATTTTTATTCCATTTTCGTCACAATATTGCTGAAATAATTTGGAAGTGAATTCTCCGCCATTATCTGACCTTAGACACTTTATTTTCAAATAGTTTCATTTTCACCCAACACCTTGTAGATCTTAAAGAACTCAAATGCTTCATACTTTTCTTTAGGAAACTAACAACTGTCATCCTGGTATAGTCATCTATCATTAACATGAAATATAATTCTCCATCTAAGCCTTTTGTTCTCATAGGACCACATATATCAGTATGTATCAATTCCAATGGATATGATGAAAAGTTTTCTTTTGTTTTAAATCTGAATTTTGTCTACTTGTCGTGCCGACAGGCCTCACATAGTGTGTTAGAAGGTTTTGAGATTTTCAACATTCTTCGTACTGCTTCCTTTTTTCTTATCCTGACAAGTTTGACAAAGTTTATGTGACCCATTGGTTTGTGCCATAACCAACTTTCATCTTCTTTAGCTATTAGACATGCTTAGATGCTTCATCCATAACATATATGTTGTTTGGAGCTCAACCTGCTTTAGCCACAATTTTACCATACCTGCCTTTCCTAATTTCACATTTTGTGCAGTTGAATAGCATTGTGTGTCCTTGATCACACATTTGTCCAACACTGAGTAGATTGTGATTCATGTTTTCAACCAATAAAACATTTTTGGCTAGAGCATCTTTGCTTGCGAGACTGACGATACCTAATCTTATAACATTTGAAGATCGATCATTTCCAAAGCACACGGTTCCATCCTTATTCTCTTTCAGAGATACAAATTTCTTTCTATCTCCAGTCATATGTGTTGAGCAACTACTATCAACATACCACACGTCTTTGTTGTTTTGAGCCTTGAGAGCGAGAGCACAATTATCAGTCTTCTTCTTCTTCTATGTTCATTCGTTCTATGGCTTCGAAGATACTTCTGGATTATTTTCAAGTCTACAGTCTCTGGCTATGTGTCCAAAGTTTCGACATTTGTAACATTCAATATTATTTCTTAAATGTTCAAATATATTGATGTTTCATTGAGCCCTAGGAGGTTCATATTTGATAGATCTCCTGGAATTGTATTGGTTCCTAGGGTACGTGTGACATTCTACAGCTTTATTACCAAATTTTCCTCATGAATAACAATATCCATGAAAAATAGGTCAGTACCTGGATTGAAATCTTAATTGGGGAATTTTCTTCTAAGGTTGTTCTTGCGAATCTTGTCTAATGAAATCTACATGCCTGTCACATCTCATAGGTTCATTGTATTTTGTTGTAGAAGGTCCTACTTCTTCTTCTTGGTAACTGATGCTAATTATGTCGTTGTAAGATCGTTGATTGTTGATGAGTTCTTCCAATGCCCTTGAGCTATTGGCATAGTTTTGGACAATGCTTCCCTTCTTCACTTCCTTACGCAATGAGACTACTTTGAATTCTAATGCTTTCGTTTCTCTACTGCTTTCTTCCAACTTCTTTTGAAGTGACTCTTCAATACATTTGTGTTCTTTAACTTCAATTTTGAGACCTTGAACTTGTTCTTCAAGAGTATTAGAATGGATCTTCTCAGTATTGAGCTATTTTATAAACTTTATTGCCTCCTTAGACAATTATTCTATGGTCAACCCTTCTTCTTCGTTGTTTGATACCTCTTGTTTATTGTGCTTGGCCATAAATATCACTCTCTCATTGGCTTCTTCTTCACTGTCACTATCTTCATCAGATGATGAGCTATCTTCTTTAGAGAGAAAGTTCCTTTTGAATCCATTCTTCTTTCCTTGCTTGTTGAATTTCTTAATTCCTTTCTTTACTTTTGAGTTTCCATAACTTATGTTTAGACATTTTGCTGGGAAATGCCCAACCTCACCACAATCGAAACATATCAATGGAAGTTTACCTTTGAATTTTCCCTTACCAATTTTTAGTTTTCTCATAGATTAAGCATATTCTCCATTTGAAAAACCTTCTTCATCATCTTTGTTTTCTTCACACTTGCAGGTGCAGGTCTTTACCTTTGAAGGTTGTTTGTCCTTATTAGTTTTCTTAGATGCAGCAAATGTAGTTTTTAGATATGAAGTACCCTCTTCTTCATCAAGTCTCATTTCATATGCTATGAGAAATCCATGTAATTCCTCTTTGTTTAGTTTGGCCATATTTTCATTCTATTCTAAGACCGATACATTTGGGTTGAATCTTCCTGGTTGTTGGGTAGCTAAGGTCCCGCGTAATGGTTTTGGGGCAAAAAGCCTAGAAATTAGGATTAAATCATTGCAAAAATTCCGAAGTATGCGGAGCACGAAATATAAAAGGTTGAGTAAAAGAGTTGTCTTCCCAAGAAATAATGTAAAATAATAGGAATTAAGTCGGTCTGCGGACCATAGGAAGGTATAAATAGAGCACAGCTCTATGAGGAAAAGGAAGTTCTTTTTGGATATGAGTTTGGATCTAAAAGGTAATGGGTTTTTGAGGAGAATAGTTAGAAAGCGTCTGCAATTCTGAGTCAAGGGTTTGGGTAGTGGATAGAGGCTTTGCAGCTGTGTGCACAGAGGCCTGGAAGAGTCCGTAGTTGTGAGTGTGGACCCCTGCAGTTGAGTGCGCAGGGCAGATTTGGATGTATTGGTGAAGAAAGTAAATAAAGATAAGTTGCTTCTATAATTCTATGTTACATCCGGATTATCGCTTGTTATATGAATGATATGACTGTTTAATTTATGCGCAACTGCTTCTAATTTAAATACATGTGAATCTGGGTTTAATATGCGAACTGGTTAATTTTGTTAAATGTTTGCTTAAAGACCCTTCTAAGTAGATTTGAATTACAATATTTCATCCAATAGATTAGATTTGTAACCAACGCGCTACTAGAGAGTAAGGGGTATTCTAGATCTGCACGAATAAAGAGCAGCGCGAAGCTACAACACAATGTGTGAACACTCCAAACCACATCTAGACATCCCAAGGGTGTGAAAACCTAGTTCCAACACCCTCCCCTGCTAGCTTGGGTGAGACTTCAGTCCGCGCTCTGCAGACTGTTGCCGAAAATGCTGGTAGCTGCGAGATTTGTTTGGCTAAGTAATTCTTCTAAACCTGGGTTAGGCCCATATAATCCAACAAATGGTTATGTTGCCAGGACTGGGATCTGCATAAGGGGTGTCTAATGTGAGAAGCAGGGACTCTATAAAGAAAGAATCAAAGGGTTGAAGGAACCAGGAACAGGAATAATACAACAATAATGACGAGCGCAATCCAATTACCGGTATTCAAAGGAGCAAGAGGTGAAGGCGCGGAACAATTCTGGTTTGTATTAACCTTAGTATGTAATGCGCAACAAATTATGGATGATAATATCAGGAAAGCTACCTTAGTCAGCATGCTGCAAGACCGAGCGCTGACATGGTACATGAAGTATTCAAGCAGCAACCCAACGATGGGGATAGCAGAAATCCAGATTGAATTAAAAAGTGAATTTAGTTGGCCGAAGTCAGAAACGCAGTTAGTCATAGGGTTCAAAGAGATCATGATGATGCCTGGTGAAACCTCGTGGGATTTGGATCAGACGTTGAAAAGCACCATCCGCGAGGCCAACATGACCCTGATGGATGCACAACACCACTCTTGGTTCATCGCAACATTACCGCCATATCTGAAGTCGGCTTTGTCACAAAAAAAGGTCTCAACCCAAGCCGAATTGCTGGAGGCAGCAATGCGGCTGCACGAAACCCTGATACAGGACCCAGGGTTGGGAGTTCAACAAATCCAAGCGGAAATCCAAAATTTATGCTTGGAAATGAAGAAGTTAAAACAAGAACAGGCACCACGCCCAGAATTCTGGGAGGAAGTATGGTGTATAAAGTGCAGGAGCCAGGGACACGATAAAGATCATTGTCCAATCTCGGTGAATTTTGTGGTAACAGGGGCACTGACACCATTGCGACCAGAGGTACAGGCAGGGCCGAGCACAACCACCCCACTCTGCTGCGCAATTTGTCAAGTGGGAGGAAAGCACAACACTGATAACTATCATCTATTTCCAAAATAAAACCAGACCCCCCAGCAGCTTGTTTGCAACTTTTGTAGATCGGTGGGCCATGAAGAAAGGAATTGTCGTAGCTATCAAATGTTCATGGATCAGTCATCTGCCTATAGAATGCAGACTGAGGTGCGAGGTTAGGATCCAGTTGCGGCGATTGCGCGCAGTGGGTTCCAAGGACGTGGTCGAGGATGGGGAGTAATGGGACCAGGAAGGGGTCGTGGGCAGCTAATCTGCTACAACTACAGGGGACTAGGACATTACGTGCGGGATTGTACCAACCCAACTAGAATTTTTGCAGTTATTGTGAGCAATTCGATCATGAGTTGATAGATTTTCCTATGCTGATAGCACAGATTCGTGAAAAAAGGGTAGCACAACCAACAACGACCCAAAATGTGTAGATGATGAGGTTCGAACCCTCTAAGGAAGATTCCAAAGTCAACATGGTACTAAGAAGTGGCATGACCACAGGAGTGGATGAAAGGAACGTAGGGGTCGGTAAGGAGACATATCTGGAAGCTTGGGGGAGCTTCGCGGAGGTCTCTACCCCAGGTAGTAGGGATCAGGTAGAGGCAGACAAGGATCCCTCAATGATAACAACCTTTTTAGAGACATGTATAAAATTGCTTCGTGACAACGAGGCAGTTAAAGGCTTGCAGGAGTTGATAAATAGATGTGCAGGATGGAGTGAACCTTGAGTTGTTCGAAAGTTGGGAAGACATGCATCACAGAATAGGAGGGAAATGCGACTAACAACGTAGATCAGTGAGTATGAAATGGATCAGGTCATTCTGGATCTAGGCTCAGATGCCAACGTACTACCTACATAGACTTGGTAACACATGGGTATTAGAGCTGGTGAACTAAATAAAGGAGCTGATTCCGCAAGGCCGAAGACTTGGCATGGAGTTCAATTTTTGCAGGTGATAGGTGGTATATCAGGGTGATTAAGGTGAATGGTGGAAGAATTGTAATACTTCGTGATAGGTTTAGCAGAGGTGAAGCATCGTGCTTGGGCCAATCTGAATGGCAAGGCATGGCAGGTTTGGAAGAATGTGAAGGGAAGCTCTTGCTGACCTTATACAGGTTGAAGCGGATGAAAGAAGAGAACCCACGGATTCGAGAGAAACTTGAAGTCTTGGACAAGAATGTTGAAGACGAACTTCTTCAACTTGGTTGGACAATGGAGTAGGATGAAGCTGCAGATTGTGATGACAAGGAAGAGGAAGCCGTGATAGTTGAGGATGTTGCAGACGTGATAACAATGGAGGAGGAACTTGAGATTGATCAAGTTGGACCAATATCGTGCAGTTTGTAGACATGGGTGGATGAGGATACTCACATGGAGGAGCCTCATGATGATGTAAGTACTATTAATACTTGTGTTTCAGTTGAGAATTTGGTAGATGATCTGTATGCAGGGAAGAGCAAACTCAGTTTGTTGATGCAAGGGAAGATCTTACCATGGATGTTTATGATGAGACCTTGTGTGGAGAAGCAAGGACCATTGGTTGTTGGAGGACTTGTTGGGGTTGTTTGTGACCTTATGGCAGAAGGTATGAAGGCCCGTGACAAGGGAGGAACATGATGATTGTTGCAGAGGATTGGGTCATGCGTTAGCGACATGGAGAATTGGCTAAGTGCCCAGCATGACACATGGACAGATTGGAGGAGGGCACACACTTGAGTATGGTGATACTTGGGTGGACTTCTCATGGCCGAGACCAAGAGAAAGTCTTGGTGGAACCTTTAATGGGGGAGCTATGATGGAAGAGACTCGTGATGTGATGATGATATGGTTGGGTGACCGAGTTCACTAGACCAGATTTGCAGGCTTAGATGAGGATGATTGATTGTTGTGATGGGTCTACTTAGTTGGACAACATGGAAAACTTAGTCATGGACATCAGGTTGGAGACATGGAGCTTGGCCTTATTATGTCGGGACATTATGTAGGAGCACTTGTAGAGGTGTCACTTATGGGAATCCAATGAGGAGTGCCAAGGCAGAGATGTTGTGCAAGTGGATTTGTTGGTGTGACATGGAGATGTTTTATGTATGATCTAATGGAGAGGTTATGCACCCTTGTAAAAAAAGGCCATGGACTTGGTTGGACTTGTGAGCAGACTATGGAGCATTCCTACTACATGGAGAGCTAAGGCATCATGCAGAGACCTTTGGGTCGAGACTTGTATATCAGGAAAAGGCAGAGATTATAGGGGCGCTTCGCATACTTCGAAGTTTATACCTTTTCCTCATAGAGCTGCAACTCATGGATGAAAGTATGCCCTATCCTGTGTTGTTAGAAATATACTGGGCCACTGACATGAATGGGATTATTAATTTAAAGAAGTGGACAATGGTATTTGAAACAAAGTCGCTCCACGTGGTCATTCTGCTAGATCCAACTGAAGGACTGCACTACATTGAACCTGTGCATGACAAGGAAAGTGACGACGACGTAGATTGTAGTTACAGAATGGCTGCACAAAGGAAAGAATGGGTCAAGACAGTGGAGGATAGAAGAATATCACGAGACTATGGAGAATTCTTCACTTCCGAGTTAGATGAGGAAGACGAGCAGTGGTGCAACAGGTTGAACAGAGTGACCACACTACATTGCAACATGGTGACTAAATCTCTGTACTATGTGAAGGCCTAGGATCAGAAATGCCAATGTATGATGGGTTGACAATAGTAGACGAATTCTTGATTAAGTATGAAAGTGTGGTACCAAAGAATCAATGGTTTGATGCGTTAAAATGGACATTGTGTGTGACACCTATGCGATGGTGGGGTACACATGAAGGAACGTTCGAAGATTAGCGCAGCTGCAGGCACATGATGCAACTAATATTTGGGAAGCCGGAGCTATGAATAACAGAGAAATATGATGGGCAGGATGATCCGTGCATGCACTTAAACAGATGGACCAAAGCTTATGGCAAGGAGCCTCAGCCAAAGTGGGTGCACTTATTTTATCATACCCTGGATGTCATCCCAAGGAACTGGTACACTAAAAAAGAGCTCCAACATGGCATAGGTGAGTGGGATATCTTGCATGAATGATTTCTATCAACATTTCTCTTTGAAGACCAATGGATGGATACCATGGACGACGCATTGCAACTAGTCAAGGTTGCCATTTTCAAAACACCAGTAGAACCCGAAGAAGTCGTGCAGCCAGACTGGTCGTGACACTTGAGCCAGGCCTTAGAATGCTATAATGTACAAGTAGAAGATGATGAGGAAGTCGCAATTTGTAGGTTGTCAAAGGCTAAGAAGAATTACTCTACTACTGAGTGAGACGGATTAGCGATGGTATATGTGCTCCAAAAGTACCGTCACTATCTGCTCAGAGGACATTTTAAGATGTATACTGATCACTCTGCAGTAAAATACCTAGTGAATAAACCTGTGTTGGGGAGGCACATATGTCGATGGTTGCTGTTATTTCAAGAATATGACTTTGAGGTCATTGTAAATCCAGGACATCTGAACGCAGGACCGGATCACCTGTCCCGAATTGAGAACTAATGAAGAACCAATGAATTTAGAGGAAGGACTCTTAGATGCCCAGTTGTATGTAGTGCGCGTCATGGATGGCCACTTTGAGGATATAGTCCACTTTTTAACTACAGGAACTGCGCCACAAGGATAGTTTGTTCAGCAAAAGAAGGAATTGGTGATACGTGCAACAGATTTTACCGTGATTGCAGGCCACCTCTACAAGATGGGCAACGATGAAATATTATGCAGATATGTACCGAAGTTCGAGCGAGGACAGATCCTGGCTGAAGCACATGGGGAGGTTGCTGGCGAACATTATGTGGGTCGCGCCGTAGCCCAAAATATTCTTCACGCAGTATCATGGTGGCCCACTCTGCATCAAGATTCGAAAGCATACTATCGTGCCTGCAATGTATGTCAACGAATGGGGAAACCATCGCGGAGGGATGAAATGTCACTCCAGCCGCAGACAACGCTGCAACCATTTGAGAAATGGGCAATCGACTTTGTCAGGCCTATTAAACCGCGAGGAAAGACGGACACATGCTATATCATCACCACGACTGAATATTTGATCCAATGGGTAGAGCCACATTTGGTAAAGGATTGCATGGCTGTGACAGCAGTAAATTTCTTGTTCGAGAACGTATTAACTAGGTTTGGATGTCCCAAAATTCTCATGAGTGATAGGGAAACGCATTTTCTAAATGAAATGATCAGCGCACTTAGTGAGGAATTCCAAATATATCACCAACAGACTACGCCATACCACCCGCAAGCAAATGGGACCATTGAGGCATTCAACAAAATTTTGGAGATAGCATTGACTAAGGTTTGTAATGCACGACGAAATGACTGGGACTTGCGCATCCCTGCTGTGCTATGGGCATACCGAACCACATGCAAGAAGTTGACAGGCCAGATACCTTTTTGGTTAGTCTATAGCAAGGAGGCCGTTATGCCTATGGAATATATTGTGCATAGTCTGCGGATTGCGGCAATCGCAGGCATCGCAGACCACAGGGCATTGGAAGAAAGGCTCACGCAGCTAGAAGAACTGGAGGAGGAACGATTTCTGGCAGGATTCCATCAGCAAGTACAGAAACAACACGAGAAAGCATGGCATGACCGCCATATCAAGGTGTGAACTTTCAAAGAAAAGGATCTAGTCTTACTATATGATAGTAAGTTCGAGAAATTCCCAAGAAAAGTCTGCATGCATTAGTTGGGAGCCTATGTCATCAAAGAAGTTACCGATGGGGGCACGGTTCAGCTTGCCAAACTCAATGGAGACCCCTTCCCGGGAAGAGTGAACGACAGTCACCTGAAGCTCTACACGGGCGGGCCAACTGCCTGACTAACCGTTTAGAGGGTAGTCTCACCGCTCCAACTAGTTGAAAGAGAGCACGGGATGATAAAGCAGTTTGGGGGACCGATGCGTGAATACCAGGGTGCACATCCATTTGGCCAAACACGAGGGTTGTGGTTGCGCAAGACAAATCATGCAGATGCGTTGATAAGAGGAACGATGACCATTGATATCAATATTCATGACAAGATGTCTGCATTATGGCAAAAGGGAGCAGGCGGCAGGCAATTAAGAGAAACAGTATGAGCCAGATATGGAACGAGCTACCACATATTTTACACAAGGATGATAGAACAGGTGGGAATCTGTGAATTTGAAATTCACATGGCTTATACATCACCAAGGGGCATCCACCGGGTGACCTACACTTCCAGAAAACATATACTGGGTATCGATATGGAGTTGTTCATTCTCTCTGCACAAGGACTAAGCCTGAGGGTGGTGATATGGTCATTGAAGAAGTAGGACTCTCTAAGGAGTATGGTCTTAACAATTGCGGGCACCCCGCAGACTGTAATATCAACAGTAGAGGATGTACCAGAAAAGGGGAGACACAAAGCAGAATTGGCAGAAGGGGAGCCATGCACAGAAGGAAAAACTACTCCAGCTCAATGGATTGGATGAACAAAAATTGCAAGCCCTTCCCCACACAGAGGTAGTTCAACTTCAGAGGAAGATATGGCATGAAAAGAATATCAAGGAGAAGTAATTCCAAGAGGGAGATTGGGCACTGCTCTATGATTCAAGGTATAAAGACTTCAAAGGCAAGCTGAGGAAAAGATGGCTGGGACCCTACACTGTGGAAAAATGCAATGACAATGGTTCAGTTATGATCAGAACCATAGATGAGGAAGCCATCCCCATGCTTGTCAATGGACATAGGTTGAAAATTTACAAGAAGCCCCTCTCCAAGTGAGAGTTCATTGAATATCTGAATAAGACAATGATGGTAGTGGAGCATGTCTTAGCCTCCACTTCACCCACTCACAGAAGAAACAGAAAAGAGAAATAAAACAAAGTAAGGACTCAAGTGAAAAGCTCCATGAGGCACTTGAGTCCCATCATTGAGTTGAAAACCTCTTCTGAGGCAGCTCAATGATGCCAAAAAAAAAAGGGAAAGGAAAAGAAAATATGATCCCTGGGTGAAAACCTCCCTTGGAGGTGCCCAGGGCAGGCAATTAGGGTGAAAACCTCCTTGAGGTGCCCTAGTTGTTTTTAAAAAAAAAGAAAAAGAAGAGAAGGAAAATTGAATTTTAATGTGTATTGCAGGTTGCAGGAGGACCACAGGGAGCAAGAGAAGATGCCAAAGAGCCTATTTCACCTCCTCCACACTCTTCTCCATCATTTCTGACCTTTCTTCCACCCCACTATGTTTTTTTTGGGAAACTGTGTGTTCTACAGGAGGCCCTGTGTTTTCTACAGGAGGCTCCCGTAGGAATCACAGAGAGCCAGAAATGGTTCCAAAAGCAGTTTTAGGGGCTAGGAAGCTTTATGAAGAACATGTAAACCCTCCTACAGCTAACAACCCTCCTTTCCATCCATTCCACACCTGCATCACATCATCATCATCATTTTTTTCCCTTCCTGTCAGAGAAAAACACAAAAAGGTAGTTTTTAGAAAAAAACAAAAAATAAATGAAGCAGCACCTCAAATATCACCTACAGCTTACCTAGTACCTCTCCATCTCCATCAGCATCTCTAGCATCATCCTCACAGTTTCTAGTATAGAAATAAGATGAAATTTTAAAGGGAGAAGCAACTACATGATCTCCTATAGGAATTCTTGTAGTAATTGATCCCATTAAAATCAAGCCACAATAGCAAAAGAAGTGCAATCATGGTATTGAAGGAGACATTTGAAGCTTAGATCTAGCCAAAGGATACCTACATAAGACAAAAAACCACATATCAAAAAGTAGAGAGCATGCAGCCAAGGAAATACAAGCATGCAGTAGTAAAAGGAGCCAAAATACCTCACAGCACATACATTCGACTCACAGGTAAGTGACTAACCCGCTCCTATGTTGCATTTGTGTAATTGAAAGATATGCATAAGCGAATGAGATGGTTGGGGTTGAACGAGAAAAGGTGGTCAGCTAACTTTTCCACCTTCATCCAGTTGACTGCACTCATCCGAAGATGTCACCACATGTGTGCATAGTCGACTCAGAGAAAGATCCCAAGAACAGGTAGTGGAGGGTTTGCAAACTCTGACGCAATGATGAGAAATGATTGTGGGAAGAAAACATGATGACAAGGTAGGTGAGGACCAACAACCCAAATATGGCCAACGTACCTTTTTTCTAGCTCACCCCATCACTGAAAATATCTAAAAGAAGTAATAAGTACTCATCCTCGAGCACTCTCACCACCTTTTCCCTCATTCTCTCCTTGTAAACTTAGCTACAGAAAACTCCTTGTCACCCCACAACCTCCAAACCATCGTTTTCCATCAATCTCATCCATCCTCCTGCTTTCAACGTTCTATAGGAGCACCTACAGGCAATTCTACAGGAGGGGCAGTGAGCTGTTTTTAAGAAGAAAACACGGGTTTTTTGCTCGATTTTTGGCTTGAGGAGGTAGGTTCCATGCATACCCACCTTGATTATCAATAGGTGCAAGGAATGATATCATTTTAAGGAGGAATTGAGTCCATAGAAGAAGAGGAATTACATAAAAAATTTCTACCTATTTTCTTAAAAAAAACACACATAGTTTTCCTTTGTTTTCATGTTTTCTTCAAAATTCTTGTCTCCATCTCTACATTTGGTGTTCAAAATGGGTATAAGCACAATGGTAGGAGGATTCATGAGGAAGGATCCCACTAATTCAACTAGGCTCCATGAACATTCCCAAGTAGTAGCCATATTCACCAGGGCAAATTGGATGACATTTTTTGAGAAATTCTGAGGGTTTAATGAGGAAGCTGCTCAGAAATTTGTCCTTCCTTGAGTCCCTCACTCAAGAACCCATGCCACTATCACTCTTAGTGGTCTTTCCATGTAAATCAGCCCAGAATTTATCAGTAGGGTTACTACCCTTCCTCTTGGATTACCTTGGAGCAAAGATGAAAAACCAATTGGACAGACTGCCAAGAAAATTTTCTTCCAAAACAATGAACATCCTGTAGAAGATAAAAATGGAATTAGAAGGACAAGCATACCCTACCCTTAGGATGATCTTAGTTACCAAATCATCAAATATGTGTAGGTTTTTAACCCCGTACAGAAATTACCTGCATACGAATTCTAAATCACAGGAAAAATAAAAATGCGAGAGCATAACACATAAAACACATTACACAGAGATTTCCCACTAGATCCCAAAATCGGGACTACCAGCTTGATTTTTCATTATTTTCCTTTCAATGTTACAATACATATTTATACATGCCGAAGCATCCAATACCATGGACCAAAACCATCGCGTCCAAAACCATGGACCGAAAACCATCGCGTCCAAAAAACATGTGCGAAAATCATGCACAAAACCATAGGTGGGTCCGCCCAACCTAACATAGGGTCCAAAACCAACATTTTCCAGGGCGCTGCCCCAGACCCCATAAAGTGGGGTTACGGGTACCCTTCAAACCCTCTGTTAACTATGTGGAGAGAATATAACACAACCCAACAAAATACAATAAAAATGGAATAATTTATTTCTAACTAAACATTTAATTGATGATAATTTACCATTAAAATCTGTTTCCAACAATTAAATAGTGAGCATTTCATTTCAATCACTTATATGAGTAATCTATAAATCGAGGAATACATGTTCCGATAGCCTGGCTGAGATGTCCCTGAGCTCTTGATCCTGTTGGGATGCTTCTTTTGACTACCGAATGGATTTACCTCCCAGCCAACTAGGAAGTATTTCCTAGCCCAGGAAACCTCCACTGGTTCCCTAGCTCTCCAAGCCCAAGTCCAACCAGATGTAGTGTGTCCAAGATAAACAATACTCTCACTCTCTCCCTTCTCTCTTCCCCACCTTACTCTCAAACAATTCCTCAAAAACCACAACCAAACCAAAACCAAAAACAAGACCAAGGATCTCCTCTCCTCTCTTCATCCTTCCCCCTTTACACCCCCTTCTCTTCTCCACCACAACCAACTCTCATTAATGTCATAACTACCCGCTCATCCTTACATTTGACTTATCTTTTCCCAAGTAAATTTGAGAGGACATTTTGGGGATGAGATATGAATATATAATTTGGTAATTGATTAGAGAGGACCATGTCTTTTCCCAAGTAAATTTGAGAGGACATTTTGGGGATGAGATATGAATATATAATTTGGTAATTAATTGGAGAGAACCATCTCTTCTCCCAAGTAAATTTGAGAGGACATTTTGGGGATGAGATATGAATCTATAATTTGGTAATTAATTGGAGAGGACCATGTCTTCTCCCAAGTAAATTTGAGAGGACATTTTGGGGATATGGATATTTAAATTGGAATAAATGGAAGGAAACCATATCCTATCAAAATTTAAATTTGAGGAGGTAAGTAGGGAATTGAATAATAACAAAATTTGTATCAGTAATAAATTTATAGTTTCACTAATGTAAGTATGTTCCAATATTTCTTGATAATTATAAGTCAATATTTTAAGGTAATTTAAACACTAGTAAAATTTGCATGATAGGATTAAGTAGGACATTACACTTTAACTTTATTCATACAAGTAAACAAAGACCTGCAACTTCATTATTATACTTAAAGGAAAGAAGACATAAGATGACACATAACAGAGAAGTTACAAAATCATACCCAACGATGTGTGAAAAACTTATGATTCTTTCATTAATCAACAATTTATCAAAAATACAGTAGCCTAGTCTCCAGGTTCTTCAAAATTCAAACCCTTTCTCTGTAAATTTTCCTCTTTTTATACATCATGAGACAATTGGTAATCACCAAATTAGGTAACAGAAATTAGAAGGTGATGGTTGTTCGTTGTTCGAATTTGTGGCTTGAGTATGTGGTCTGAGTGTTATTCTACAAGCCGTAACCCTGTAGACATCCTGATGACAGTTAGATTGTTTTAACACAACAAACTACAACTTTACAAGAACTTTGTGCATAGACTTGTGGGTTATGGGCCCATGTACATATCAGAAGTGTTGTGATTGGCCAAAACACAAGCAAACACGACCAATCACCATCGTCGGAAACCAAAAGAATTAAGCCCCAGTTCATTACATATCAGGCCCACCTAAGCTGTTCACCCACATGCACATTTGAGCACGATCACCATATAATCACCCATTCAATGGATGGTCTGATCCTTCGGAACTCAACGAGACTTTAAACTTGTTGAACAAAACCTTATCGCGTCCGCTTTTTCCACAAGCCTTTGACTTCCCCACGGACCCAATAGGAAACTAAACTATGATTAAAAGATTTCTCGGGTCCGAAATTTAAAATAAAACCAGTTTACTTTTCGATGCGATATCCGTTGGATCTGCTACCTTCAAGCGGACAGCCCTGACTAACTAAGGTTTTAACTCCATTTTATAATTTATCGTGTCCAATTTTGAATTAACCCTCACTCTTGTTAACCGCACGATTACCATCGAATCTATTGCCTTCCAAGGTGATAGCTCAGATCTTCTCGCGGGTTTCTCACATTCAAAATCCATTAATAATATAGAATAAGTCATTTCTTTCAAATTTCTGCATTTCCTCTTATTTCCGCTATAACACAATATTTGCTTTTTTTTTTTCCATTTTTGCAATAAAAATGAAAATAAAATTAAAAAGACAGTGGATGCCACAACACCACCTTTTATGTAGTCCCAAATCTCTTATCAGTGAAACATAGCCCAAACAAACAAGAGTTTAGCTCCAATGTATATTAATGGAAATCCTTCATCAATGGTTGGATCATGCTTTAGTCACAAGTCATCCCTTGGCCTAAATTTGGTGGTTTCCTTCTCTATCGTCACATCCATGTCCAGAACTTAGTACTCAATGGAGAGTATTCTTTTTGGGCTACATCTTTATGCTCGGTAACTATTAGTTCCCCCATAATTAAATATAAATATCGTGGTTTATGACAAGAATCCAACAATTTATTGTCGGAGCTACGTGGATCTCTTCATGCACTCCAACCTATTACACCCATATTTCCATTCACATTGACATATATAGATTATGGGAAATATGTTTTTTATTAGTCAAATTCTAATATAAAAAATTTCATGGTTTGATCACACCATATGGGGACCTCCCGCCATAGCCCTTCTTTTTCTCTACCTCTCACTCTCCACCATGGTGTCTTTTCCCATTGCTTTTCTATTCTATTTGTATACATATGTACAATTTCCTATTGCCTAAGAAATATCCCAATAGAATAAATACAAATTAGACATCTATTAACTTTAGAAAATTGTCTAACACCTTATCTTAACACTTGCTATTTTGACAAAAATCCATTTGGCCAACACACTAGCTCATAAAACAACAAAGCCACCTAAATTCTTCTAGAATCTAAACACTTACATTTACATCAAAATTCTCCTATTCCCAATTTTATACAAAACACTTACATTTACATTAGAATTCCCCTATTCCTAATTTTATATAAATTACATTTGAAAAAAACTTTTTTCCCTTTGGAAATTCCATAATCTTTTCCATAATCCGTTAAGGCTTAATAAAAATTGATTACTTAAGATTGATTCTCCCACATCATCATTTTTAGACATCATACATATCTTTGGAGTTTAAAATATATCTTTGGAGTTTAAAATATGTTTATTTCTCAATTATAACAATCTTAAATAAAAATTGGATTGATTTTATATTCTTTAACATTTAACTTTTATACATAAATTATTAACTAAATTTATGGTTTCAAACATTACTTTATAACCAAATGATATTCAACATCACTTTATAACCCGCGTTTTTTAATCAAACCCAAAGCATATTTGACTTTTCTTAGTATCTCTAATATAGTCGTTTCATTCATTTGAATATATACCCTCTAACTCCAAGAATTCAACAAAGTGACACCCCTCAAACTAAACTACATAAGACAATTTGTTTCATTGTTACTCGATTCAATGTATACCAACCTCATTGATGTTTTTTCATTATTACTTGATTCAATGTATACCAAACTCATTGATGTTGTGACATGATAGAATCTTTCGAAAATTTTGATTTATCTTCCTTTCCCATAAATACCTTAATACCGAAATTTCCTTTTTTTCCCTGATTCAATTTTTTAAAACAAGAAGTTTCAAATCTCATGACCACTTCTTCAGCACCAAGTGTTTTCTTTTCTATTCAACTTTTGGAAATAAAAAAATGGCAAACCCTCTCATTATTTAAAATTTCATTTTTCCTATATCAATCATTTAATAATTATATATATTTTCAGAATTAATTTAATATTTCTTAAATAAAAATAAAACATGTAATTGAAGTGAGTATTCACTTTTGGTATCAAGAGATATCTCTAGATTTGTATGAAAAAGATGTTGTAAATATCATATTTGTCGTGTTGAACATTTAACATGGTAAAATTACATAAAATTAAAATGAAATAAATAAATAATTAGAATTAGAAATTCTTAATAAAACATTTAAAAAATTAAAAAAAAAAAATAATAATTATAATTAAATTAATAATTAAACCATCTTATTTCCATCTTAATTTTGGGATCTATCTAGGGAACTAGAGAGATTAAATCGCCTGAGAGCAAATTTTTTTTAAAATTAAAAGCTTTAAATCCTCTTTTAGAGTGCACTTATTGATCCAAGTAAAATAAATGAAAGTAGTTTACAATAATTAAAAACATGTTTTACTTTAAGAAATATAAAATTGAAATTTATATAGTATATTTAATTTTTTCTTGAATTTGTATTATTTAACTTTATATTCATTTATTTAATTATTATAAAAAATTAAATTAATTTAAAAATATGTATAAAATAATTAGTGTTATATAAAAATTTAAAACATTTAAATTATACACAATCCATTACTCAAATTTATAATTACTAGCCTAGATTCATCTTAATTCCAAATCTATCAAGCACCGAGAGGGATCAAATCTCTTGAGGTGAAAACCTTTCCTCAAGTTTTGCACTCAAAAAAGAGGTTTGCACCTCGAAAGGTTTGATCCTTCTCAGCGCTTGATAGATCCGAAGTGAAGATGGATCTTTGTTGGTTTCAATCATGTGTGGCCAAGAAAAATCTATTGAAGATACGATTAATTTTATCAATAATATGTAAATACATCTAATATTAATATAATCATTTTAAATATGCTAAATATGTCTCAGATTAATCTCATCATTTTAATTTTAAATTTTCTTAGCTATCTTCATTTGTTGAGATGATAAATATTGTTAATAACTTTAGTGATGAAAAATGATGAAATAAAAATTTTGAATGTAAAGTGACAATGTAACAATTTTGAATGATAGAAAATGTGAATAATAAGAATGCAGCCAATTACAAATAGTCTTCATTGTGATCAATCTCAAACTATTTTCTTCTACTATTCTTATTGTCCCCCTTGTTAGTTTTGTCATCTTTTCATATCGATTATATGAAAAAGATAGTTAAAATCCTAGACCATTTAAATCTTTAGCTCGAGCTATTGTAGTAAACATCATACATTGTCTCTCTTGCTCTTTAATATTAATAGGGTCAATTACTTTAACACATATCAATGTACATTATTAATAATTTTTTGTGCTTACACTGAAATCAATGCACAATGTTAATCCAATCACTTTAAAATTAATGTACCATCATACATCTAATTACATCAAACCAGGAATCAATATCTACACTCAAAATCAATGCATCTAATGCAATTAATCAAATAAGATTAGAAAACAACATTTACATTGAAATCAATGCATCTAATGCAAGAAATGAAACAGGACTAGAAATCAATATCTACATTCAAATCAATGCATCTAGTGCAAGTAAGCAAATAGGATTAGAAACCAACATGTACACTGAATTCAATGCATTTTCTTCAAGCAATCAAATAGGATTAGGAATTACCATCTACATTGAAGTGAGTGCATTTCATTATGGGAATTTTGAGGTCTAAGATGGGTCTCCTAAGTAAATTATAAAATAATAGTGAAAATAATAAATTAAGATTAGATTACATCATCAAATTTTAGAAGGAAAAAGAAAAAAAAAAAAAAACTAATTTTTCAACTCGTATTTTCAACTTATCTCTTTATGGGTTTACTCAAATTTCAAGCGACAACGATCGTTGGATGTAGAATTTGATTCCTCATCCAAGGAGTATCCATATTGCATACTTTCGTTGGACCCTGCTACATGAAAAAATAGAAATACATTAAAAACATGATTCCAATAACATTTTTTCATGTATTTCTCATTTTTCGTGTAGCGGAGTCCATCAAAAGTATACAACATGGGTACTCCTTGGATGAGGAATTAAATTTTTCATCCAACAAGTGCTCCCGCTTGAAATTTGAGTAAAACCTTAAAGAGATAAGTTGAAAATACGAGTTGAAAAAATAGTTTTATTATTTTATTACTTTTTTAATCTTTTTACATTTTTACTCCAAAAATGGTGAGTCAGCCCTCATGGTTGACATCATCATCTTGAATCCTATTGGTTCTTATAAAGTTTATTTTGGCTGTACATTTTTCCTAGAAGGCTCATTTTAGACCTCAAAATTCCCCTAATGAGTGCAAGCAATCAAATACAATTGAAAATAATCTACATTGAAACCAATGCATCTAGTGCAAGCAATCAAATATTATTAGAAATCAACATCTACATTGAACTCAATGCATCCAACGCAAGAAATCAAATAATATTAGAAATCACCATCTATGTTGAAATCAATGCATTTAGTGAAAGCAATTGAATAGGATTAGAAATCATCTACATTGAAATAAATGCATATAGTGCAATCAATCAAATATAATTAGAAATAAACATCTATACTAAAATCAATGCATCTAGTGAAAGCAATCAAATAGGATTAGAAATCACCATCTACACTAAAATCAATGCATTTAGTGTAAGCAATCAAATAGGATTATAAGTCACCATTTATGCTAAAATCAATGCATCTATTGCAAGAAATCTTCTTCTCCCTCTCCCCCCTCCATCTATATCTATATCTCCCTCAATATTTCCTTCTTTGTATCTCTATCTCACCCGTGTAAACAAGCACACTCTCTCACTCCATATATATCAACCTCTTTTTCCCTCCCTCCCTCTCTCCATCTCTCTCTTCTTCCCTCTCTTCACCTTCCATGTATATCTATATCTCCCTTTGTATCTCTATATTACCCCCAAGACATACACTCTCTTTCTCCAATATATATATATATAGAAGTAATCCCTCCTCCCTCTCTCTCCCTCTCCCCCACTTTTATCCATCTTCCCTCCTGTTGTCCTCTCTCCCTCTCTATCTCTCTCCACCTTTCTCTCTCTATTACTTTCTTCTTACCTTCCTCTCTCTTCCCCTCCAACTCCATCTCTCTTTACCTCCCTCCCTCCACTCTCTCGCATCATCATCTCTCTCTCTCTCTCTCTTCACCCTCTAACTTTGTTACTATATCCATCCCTCTTTCCTTCTCCCTCTTCCTCTCCCACATTCTCTCCATATCTCCTTATTTGTCTCTTTATCTCAAGCCCAAACATACACACTTTCTCTCCATCTCTCTCTTCTCACTCCCTCTCTCTCTCTCCACTTCTCACTATATATGTCTTTCTTCTTCCCTCACTCTCTCCCCTTTCAACTCCATCACTCTATCCCTCCCTCTCCTCCCTCTCTCCTCCTCTCTCTCTCCCTTTCTCTCCTACCTCCATCTCTCTTCCCCATCTCTCTCCCCCTCTCTCTCTCTCTCTCTCTCTCTCTCTGTGCCCTCCAATCCTCTCTCTTCCCACATCACTTTCCTCCTTTCTCTCAAGTCCTATCTCTCGTCCTTCCTCTCTCTCCCTTTCTATCTTACCTCCCTCTCTCTTCCCCCATCACACACACACACTCTCTCTTTCTGTCCTCCAATCCTTTCTCTCTCTCTCCAATTATGTTACTATATCCCTCCCTCTCTCTCTCCACTTCCCACTCTTTATGTATTTCTTCTTCCCTCCCTCTCCCCTCCTCTCTCTCATCCTTCCTTTCTCTCCCTTTCTCTCATACCTCCCTCTGTCTTCCCCCATCTCTCTCTCTCTCTCTTTCTCTCTCTCTCTACCCTCTAATCCTCTCACTATCTCTGTACCTCTCTCTTTCTCTCTCCCTCTATCTAACTTTGTGTCTCCCTCTCCTCTCTTACCTTTCTCTACCTCTCTCACTCCTCTTCCTCTCTCTCTCTTTATTCCTCCTCTCCCCTCTCCTTCAGTTTATCTCCATCTCTCCCTTGTCACTCCCCTATCTTTGCACCTATATCACTCTATGTCTTTGTTCTTCCCTCCGAGAGTTAATATATATTATGATATATTAATATTATATTATAATATAACAAATTTTGTTTGTATTAATCAAAGCTATTAAATTTAATAATATTAATATGTATATATTAATCATGAAGTATTTAGATTTAATAATAATAATAATAACATTCTTTTAATATTAATATTAGAGTTAATAATGTTTTTTTTCATGGTATTAATAATAATTTGGCCCATGGTATTTGGCCCAAAGACTTCACCTATATAAAACCTCTTTTTCAAGTGTTCGCAAGTATAAAGAGGTGACTTCACCTAAATAAAACCTCTTTTTCAAGTGTTTGCAAGTATAAAGAGGTTTATGGAGTAAATATAAAAAGAGGTTTTATTTATTACCATAGATCTAGTTTATTTTTATTTTTATTTATTTATAATATCTTTTTTATTTACCATGATATTTGGCCCGTAGACTTGGTATATAATTAAATGTTGATTTCTAATCCTATTTGATATATTTTTATTTATTTACCATACCTCTTTATATCTTTTTTATATTTAGTTATCTAACATACATTTTTTATAAATATGGTATTTGGCCCATGGTATTAATAATAATTTGTCCCATGGTATATGGCCCATAGACTTCACTTAGATAATTATATTATGTATTTAATAGTTATTTTATCATATACCTGACTGAATAATTATATAAAACATTCAAATTATTATTTTTAATTTTCAGATTTTTTTAAATATTTATTTTTAACTACATGAACAAAATTTCAACTTTGATTGACGACCAACAAACTTTATACATCATACTAGCACTAAACTGTAATTTGCACCTCTCAGCACAATACTTATTTATTCAAAAATTATAATTTCAACTATTTTTAACAAATTCAAATAAAAAATAATTAAATAATTAAAAAAATAAAAATAATCATTAAAAGTTTACACTATTTTATTAAACAATTAAATCTCTAAGCAAATATATTTATCACGGTTTTAATGAAATTGTTTTAATTTGTTTTATATATAATGGGCTATATTTCCCCAAAGTACCTAGCGTCTTCCCACTCAATGATTTAATGAGAAACTGACTGAAAGCTGAAAGAGCCTGCGGTTGCTTTGATTGCTTTGAGAAATAGAAAGGTGGTGATATTTAGTGGCAGACATGTATGACAGCGGTGCTGGAAGATTGCCTGCCTACTGTAGCCTAAATTAAAAATTCAGAGACTGAAACATTAAGTCGGTAACATAATATTAAAAAATATTATCATCATTATGCTGGATATATAATTATAATTATCTAATTTGAAGTCGGTAACATAATATTCGAAGATATTATCATGATTATGCTGTATATATAATTATAATTATAATTATTATTTAATTTTAAGGAGGTAACATAATATTCAGAGAAATTATCATAATAATTATGCTGTATAAATTATTATTATTTAATTTTAAGGTTAAAGTCAAGTTAGATACTTCTGATTTGTGGGACACAGAACCAATTTTAACATAACGATTTCATTTCTAAGTTTATAAAGATATACATATCTATCTCTGGTTTTGAACTTATGATTTCTGAGAAGAAAACACCTCCTCGTAACGATTAAGTCCACTCAAACATTTGACGATATTATTAAAATTGGGAATTTTGGCTAATGCACTTGGCAACTTCTTTCATTACTGAGCAAATGAAATTAAGACAAATCTACCTGTCTTCCCCCAATTTGCCAATTTGTAGTGGGCGAAGGGCGACGATGACATCTGGGCACATGCTTCAATGCCGCTTCAAAATATCAAGAGTCTGAAAGATATACAGTAACCTGCACACCACGAAGTAAAAGGGTAATGAATACGGGCTTATCTTCTGGGGTGCAGGAAAAGTTGGTTCAGATTGCATATTCATTCATGCTTTAGTGAGTGAGATCCTGTCATGTGATGGACGTGATGGATACCGGTTGAATTCGGGTTCTTTAGGTAACATTGTGAATGCAAACTTTGATTATTTTGTACGGTACATGACATTTATTCCCTCACATACAGTTTGTAAGGTACATGACATTTATTAAAAAACTAATAGATTGTTCTGGCGGCGTCTCGGAATGAGAAGCATTTCTTCGAAAGTACAGTGGTAATGATCTACTCAAAAAATATCTCCGACATATTTACATCCGCATAGTTTTGTCTCGGCCATATGTTTACTTATTCGACGTTTTGGAGGTAACTAAATTTAATGATAAATAGATTAGTTGGGGGTACATTGGTCGGTAGAAAAGATTCGTAATAATCTCTTAAATAAATTATTTGAAAATTATTGGGAAGTAAATATAAAAGGATTGCAAAATTTATTACAAAACTAAATATTATTTTTAAAATTGGTAATGCCATAAAATTTATATAATTTTTATGATAAAAATTTATTTTTTAAAAAAAACTATATATTTGTTAGGGTTTTTTTTAAGATTTTGGAAAGTTTTTCATAATTCAGTTGTTAAACTAACATTGATGATATTCATTATTGGTTGCTATTTGCCAATGTAAGTTGACTCATCACCACACTATTTGGAATTACGTGTTTAAGGGTACGATTTCACTCTTGCTAGATGCCTTGAGTCTTGAGTTGTTAACTTGTTTCATTAAGTACGAGGAAGATGAGATTTTAGCAAAGAAAAAGCAATTTTAGGACATACTCCAAGCCTAGCATTATAGATCCCTCTCTCTATATATATATA
>APFE031444521.1:16907-43156 GCA_000404065.3 Pinus taeda
TACATGCCTCTGAACTATCTTACAATGAGGCTCGAAGGCCTATTTATTGTTAAGAAACAATGGAAAACCCTTCACATTCCAAAACCTGACCCTAGAAGATGAAACGCCAAATTGTGGGCCCCATTTTTGGGTAAGTTGGTACATGAACTTCCCGGGGTCGCGTATTGGTCGTATTATCTCCGTTTGATGCGCATGATAGCCCGTTGGAAATAAATCTCCGAGGACTATGACGGAAAAGACGATTTTTAGACAATAAAAATCGCTAGCAGTAGATTTCCCAAAAAACATCGTTCAGGGCCTCAAAACGGCTCTGAAAGTTTAGGACCCAAAAAAACTGCTAAAAATAGTAAATTGTGCTATAATTAAGGAAACTGAAAGAAGAACTAGAGGGGATCCAAGTGGAATTAGTGGGTGGCCAACAATATCCACCTGGATCAATTTTCCACTTGATCTTTTCATTTTGTAGAATGGAGTGTTGATATATCAACTCGTTGGTTAGAGGTGCTCTGGGATTCATATTGATTGAATGCTTGACCTGACAATGGAAGGGAATCCATGTGGGTGTGGAGAAGATGTGCTTGTATTCTTCCATGACCGTATCCACCTACTTCTGCTGCTTGGAGGAACCCTTCCCAAGGGCCATGAATTTGGATATGACCTTCCCCTTAATTTGAGAGGGAATCAGAAGGAAGAAAAATATCCCTGTCTCGGAGATGACCTTACTGCATTTCTTAGCAAAGATCAAAGATATGGCAGTAGGTGGGGCTACCTCTAGTATCCTTTATAATGTAGTACCTGAAGAGATAATAACAAAGAGAGGTATAGACTCATATACAGTATGTCGCTTCCATAAGTATGGTTGTCCTAATAATACATCACAAACTTCAAGAGGAGAAGCATCACATAGTACCACATTGGTGAAGGGCTTGATCTTGTAGGGAAGGTGACAGTTGGCTCACGCAGAGATCGCATCCTTGTTGAAGCCACCCGATGGTGTATGATTGTAGATGTGTTGTAGTTGGTAGACCCATCCACTTCATGGCCTATGCTAAAATGAGGTTCTTTTGGCTCCCACTGTCGACAATGAACTAAAGCAAAGAACCATTCACTCACATATGTGAGTGCAATTGGCACAACCCCTCTTCTGGATCTTCAACCTCAATATTCTGGATCTTGGTGGTGGCCATAGCGGCACTGGGGTCCACATCAATGATCTTCCTCCCTTTGTTATTCCCCTTGTTAGATTTTAACTAAGAGTAGGAACATGCGTTAGACCCATAAGCCTTCAGCTCAGCCGCCAGTGGCTGGTTGGACCGACAATCACATGTGTTGTAAATGGAGATCTTATGGAAATCACACAATATTCATGTGTCCTTCTTTATCTTCATGGTGTTGTTCCTTGCTTATACATTTTCCAGGTTAGCCTAGGTCACCCTGCCTTATCTTTACCCTTTGCTCTAGGGTTTGGGGGTTCCTTTCACTTGCTTCAGATTCGAAGATCCAAAGTATGACTTTTTCTGTTTAACCTTCAGCTCAATCTTGATAGCGTATCGGTATGCCATGCTGAGTGACAAGATATCCAGGAACTCTATCTCATCCTAGATGTACCTATGTAGGAAGTCATGGTACTTAAGTACCAAATGTTTCGCAGAATCCTTGATACTGAACTTCGTGCGAAGGGTATAAAAAACATTGGTAAACTCAGGCATATCTTGATCCCTTCCATGTTGCAGTGTGGTCCACTTTTTTGTATTTATCCTCATAGCCCCTGACAGGGTGGTAATTCTCCTAGATGGAATCCCATAACAAATCCTAAGTGGGTATGGCCAAAAATAGTGAGGGTGTACTTTCATCCTTCTACTCTCAGTAGGTTTCCCACTAGTCCTTGACGTGGGGGGCGACTTTGAGAAGAGAAAAAGTAATCTTTTCCTGACTGAAAAATGATGAACAGAAAAATATCCTTCTAGCAGATTTAACCATTTCTCTATGATATATGCATCTATATAATGCTCAAATATGGGAATGTCAAAGTTAACTTGTACCTTAAAGTGTGTGATGCTTCCAGAGTTGCTACTAGAAGTAGATGTGTCGCCCTTGGGTAGTCCCTGAAGGATATGGGAAAAGTTGTCCATCATCACATTCCTTTGTCGCTCGAGGGCTTCTTGGAGCAGGATTCTGACAAGATCTCTTGCCGCCTCATCTTCTTTTTCTTTTGCCATGAGAAGCTATCAGGATTTCTGAGGCTAGTCTTACAAAGGTTCAACCAGATCAAGCCCTAGCTTCTTATACCACAACCTGATTAGGAACATGGAAAGAAAAATAGAGAAAGACAAGAATGCTCTGATACTACTGATATGAATTTAAACAAGAATGCAACAATTACAAATATAATCATAACTACAAATAACAAGCAGAAATAAGAGTTCATTTCCTTAATATTAGCTGTTGAAATATGCTTACAAACAGAATGGAAATAAGACTAGCTTAGGCGATGGTAGTTTATCTCTAAGAAGAGATGTTGCAGCTACATGCATCTGAATTGTGTTACGATGAGGCTCAAGGAGCCTATTTATTATTTAAGAGCATGAGAAAACCCTAAAAACCCAAAACCCTAACCCGAGGAGATTCAACTACAAGTGTTTGTGGGCCCCATTAGGGTTAATTGGGCAGCAAAATTACCAGGGTCATAACTTGGTCATATTATCTTTGTTTGGAACGTGCGATACCTTGTTGGAAAGGTCTATTGAAGTACTACAATTTTTGTTGCAAGATCTATGCCAAGGGTCCTGCAACAGACCTAAAAATATGTTCTTTAGGGTGTCAAAACTGCTCTGGAAGTTCACGACCCGAAAAAACTGCTAAAAATAGTAAATACTGAAATAAACAAGGCAACAAATGAAATTGAGTAGAGGCCTATGGGGGATAGGTGGGTGGCCACCAATATCCACTTGGATCAAATGGTATCCTATAATTCTCAACTCATCTCATATCAACTTCTCCTTCATTATTTGACACACATAATACATTAGAAATCATTTCACAATAAATGTATTAATCATTATGTTTCTCTGCAAGTTAATGATGGTGATAATAAATGTTAAAGGTGAAGAAGGTATGATATGTTTTGTTTTTTTTGGTTTCAAATTAGCATTTAAATTCACATATCGAATCACATCGTAATGTTAACAAATGTACAGTTTGTATGTCTTGGAATATTAGTAATTTTATATGACGACATATATTCCTATAAAGCTTCAAGAAGGGGTGCACACAAGGTAGTTGTGACAATATTCAACACCTCTATCGATTCCATGCAATCTTTCATTGTGTTGAAATCGTGGTAGAAGTGAGAGGGCTTTTGTACTAGAGATTTTGCGGCTAACCATCAACCTGGAATGCTAATTATCGTTACATTATTCAATCTCAAAATTGAAAATGAAGAGCGTGAAAGTTAGGAAGAAAACTGGGTATCACATTGGAAAATCACAAGCAGGGAAAGATGGCAGACGAATATTATTATTATTATTAACTACTATTAGAAAAATAGAAGAGAGAGAAGAGAGTGTTTTTTCACAACAGAAATCTCAGTGTATATTATTCATTTCAACAATTAGAAATTACACACCCACTTTGACACCTCAAAAGCCTCTAGAATTACACCTAGGGACTCACAATAACAACTAAAAATTACATGGAAGCATTACTTCCAACAACTACATGGTACCTTTAAAAAAATAATTTTTTTTAGATTGTGTGATATAATTTCCTTCAAATTTTGATGAAATTTTTTTATAGTAAAATGTTTTACTTAATTTTTTATTTATTATATTTATTAAACATATTTAAACGATTAATGATTCATTTTATAACTACAAAATATTGATTCAAATTTTCTTTACATAATCTTTACACATAACTAATAACAACATGATACCACGATTATCAATACCAATGCTATCATATCTATAGTAAATTTATAATTTGAATTGATTTTCTTGTAAATCTCAATTATTGAGTTCCAATAAAATATTTGACCGTGAGTTTTATTTATAATAACTATGTAAATAATAATTTAAATATAATTAACTATATAATTAAAATACCTTATGAATTAATTAAAAATAAATAATATATTATAATAATAATTATAAAAGGAAAAAGTATATTTTTTTATAAAAATATTATTTTTAATGATTAATATAATAAGCAAAATAATTTTTTTTAACTAATAATATATAAATAAGTTTAATTTAATTATTTTATATTATATTATTTTTCTTATTTTAATTATTTATAATATTGAATTATTTATTATATAAAATCAAAAATTTAATTTTTAATTAATATAAATGAAAAATTTGTGATTTAAATTTATAATTAATTATATAGAATGAAATAATAGATTTCTAATTTATAATTAACTATAAAAAGACAAATATTTAATGCTTATATAAATTATAATTTTCAAGATTTTGTGCTCTATAATTGAATTATTGAAAAAAAGGGACAATAATTACATGGGATAAATCTTTTTCGCAGTAAACCCTTTCAATAATATTATATCCTAGGAATATGAATCGTTAGATTAAAAAACCTAAGGGATCGATAGTATAAACCTAAGGGAATAAAAAGCTCAACAGATTAATACTAAAACCCAAGGTATTATAGACCGAGGGGAATAATATTAAACCCAAGGAATTAATATTATAATCCTAAGGTATATAAACTTTAAGATAAATATTGTCTCCATATGAAAATCATGGACAATCATGGCCAATCATGGTTAACCATGGTCAATCATAGTTAACCATGGTTAGCCATGGTTGATCATGGTCAACCATGTTTTATAGAATCAAACATGGTCAACCATGGTCAATAATTGTCAATCATGGTTGAATAACACATTGTGACAAATATTGTCTTGATATGAAAATCAACCATGGTAAACTATGGTCCAACGTCACATTGCGACAAAGATTGTCTCCATATGAAAATCGACCATGCTCAACCATGGTCCAATGTCACATTATGATAAGGATTGTCTCAATGTTAGAATCATCCATGGTCAACCATGTTTATTTTAGTGTTTTTAGAAATTATCTTAGGTTTTATATACCTTGGGTTTATAATATTAGTCCCTTTGCTTGAATATTATTTCCTTGGATTCATAATCCCTTAGGGTTTTAGTATTAACCCCTTGAGTTTATAATATCAATCCATTAGGTTTATTATTCCCTTGGGTTTATAATATCAATCATGGTCAACCAGGATCAATCATAGCCAACCATGGTCAACCATGGTCGAATGTCGCATTGTGACAAAGATTGTCTCAATATGGAAATCAACCATGGTTAATTTTGGTCCAATATCGAGTTGTGACAAAGGTTGTCTCGATATGAAAATCAATCATGGTCAACCTTGGCCCATCGTCGCATTGTGACA
Source organism: Pinus taeda (assembly GCA_000404065.3). NCBI lineage: Eukaryota > Viridiplantae > Streptophyta > Pinopsida > Pinales > Pinaceae > Pinus > Pinus taeda. The sequence goes on from APFE031444521.1 coordinate 22,350, forward strand.
ATGATTGTCTAAATATGGAAATCAAACATGGTCAATCATGTTTATTATAGGTTTTAGAGTATTTATCTTAGGGTTTATATACCTTGGGTATATAATTTTTACCCCTTTGGTTAATAATATCAATCTCATGGCTTTATTGATATAAGGGTTAATATTCCTAGGGATTAATATTATTTCTTTAGTTTTATTATCAATCAACGTCAACCATGGTCAAACGTCACATCATGACAAATATTGTTTCAATATGAGAATCAAACATGGTTAGCCATGGTCCAATGTCGCATTGTGACAAAGATTCTCTTGATTTTAAAATCAATAATGGTCAACCATGGTCCAACATCACATTGTGACAAGGATTGTCATAATATGAAAAGAAACCATGGTCAACCATGTTTATTTTAGTGTTTATAATATATATCTTAAGGTTTATATACCTTGGGCTTATAATATTAGTCCCTTTGGTTTAATATTATTCGCTTAGATTCATAATCCCCAGGGGTTTTAGTATTAACCCCTTAGTTTTATAATATTAATCCCTTAGGTTTACTATTCCTTTGGGTTTATAATATCAATCATGGTCAACCATGGTCACTCACAGCCAACCCGGTCAACCATGGTCGAATGTCGCACTGTGACAAAGATTGTCTCAATATGGAAATCAACTATGGTTAACTATGGTCTAATGTCATGTTGTGACAAATACCGTCTCAATTTAAAAAGAAATCATGGCCAACCATGTTCCAACATCGCATTGTGACAATGATTGTCTGAATATGGAAATCAAACATGGTCAACCATGTTTATTCTATGGTTTAGAGTATTTATCTTAGGGTTTATATACCTTGGGTTTACAATTTTTACCCTTTGGATTTATTATTTGCTTGGGTTTATAATATAATCCCCCTTGGATTATTGATATAAGGGTTGATATTCCTAGCGATTAATATTATTTCTTTATATTTATTATCAATCATGGTCAACTATGGTTAACCATGGTCAACCATGTCAATCATGGTCAACCATGGCCAACCATTGTCTACCATGTTTTATAAATTCAATCATGGTCTACAATGGCCCAACTTTTCAGTGTGACAAATATTGTCTCAATATAAGTGTCAAACATGGACAACCATGTTCTAATGTTGCATGGTCATGGACAACAAATATTTTGTCGATTTGAAAATAAATGATGGTCAACCATGGTCCAAAATCACATTGTGACAAGGATTATCTCAATATGAAAATCAAAAATTGTTAACCATGCTTATTTTAGTGTTTATAATATTTATCTTAGGGTTTATATGTCTTGGCTTTATAATATTAGTCCCTTTGGTTTAATATTATTCGACGAAGGTCAACAATGTTTTATAAAATCAATTGCGGTCAACCATGTTTAATCAATGTCAACCATTAGCTAATGTCGCATTGTGAAAAAGATTGTTTCAAAATGAAAAGTAGTCATTGTCTAAACCATGGTCCAATGTCGTATTATGACAAATATTGTGTTAATATGATAATCATGGTCAGCAATGTTCAATTATGGTCAGCCTTGGTCAACCATGGTCAACAATGTTTTATAATGTCAAACATGGTCTTCCATGGCCAATCATGACCAACAATGGTTAAACGTCGCATTGTGACAAAAATTGTCTTGATAGGAAAAGCAACCATGGTTAAGCATGGTTAACCATGGTCCAACATCACATTGTGATAGAGATTGTCTCTATATGAAAATCAAGCATGGTTAATCATGGTCAAAAATGTTTATTTTAATGTTTACAATATTTATCATAGGGTTTACATACATTGGGTTTATAATATTAGTCCCTTGGGTTTAATAATATTGCACTGGGTTCATAATCCCTTGGGGTTTTAGTAATAATACCTTCGGTTTATTATTCCCTTGGGTTTATAATATCAATCATGGTCAACCATGTTTATTTTATCATTTAGAATATTTATCTTAGGGTTTATATACCTTGGGTTTATAATATTAGTCACTTGGGTTTATTATTCCATTGGGTTTATAATATCAATCCCTTGGGTTGATTATTTCCTTTGGTTGATAATATCAATTATGGTTAAGCATGGCCAATCATATCCAACCATCGTTAATCATTATCAACCATAGTCAAATGTCACATTTAGACAAAGATTGTCTCAATATGAAAATCAACCATGGTCACATTTTGACAACCATGGTCACCCTTGGTATAACATCGCATTATGACAACGATTGTCTCAATATGAAAATAAACCATTGTGAACCATCATCAATCATAGTCAACCATGGTCAACCATGGTCCAATGTCGCATTTTGAGAAATATTCTCTCAATATGAAAATCGATCATGGTCATCTATGGTCAACCATGGTCCAATAGTGCATTGTGACAAAGATTGTGTCAATATGAAAATCAACCTTTATCATTCCTCATCAACCACATTTTTTTAGGGTTTATACTATTTATCTAAGTGTCTATATACCTTGGGTTTGCAATATTAACCCCTTGGGTTTATTAGTGCCTCGGGTTTATAATATCAATCCCTTGGGTTTATTAATCTAAGGTTTCATATTCCTAAGGTATAATAATATTGATAGGGTTTAGAATACTATTCCTAGGATTTAGTATAAATATGTTGGGTTTATAATATAAATTCATTGGATTTATTCCCTTGGGTTTATATACCTTGGGTTTATAATATTAGTCCCTCAGGTTTAATAATATTCCCCTGGGTTCATAATCCCTTGGGATTTTAGTATTAGTCCCTTGGGTTTCTAATAACAATCCCTTTGGTTTATAATACTAATCATCGTCAAACATGGTCAATCATAGCCAACCATGGTCAATCATGGTAAACTATGTTTATTTTAGTGTTTAAAATATTTATCTTTGGGTTTATATACCTTGGGTTTATAATATTAGTCCTTTGAGTTTAATATTATTCACTTGGGTTCATAATCCCTTGGGGTTTTAGTATTCATCCTTTGGGTTTATTATTCCCTTTGGTTTATAATATCAATCCCTTGGGTATTATTCACTTTGGTTTATAATATCAATGATGGTCAACCATGGCGAGTTATAACCAACTATGACCAAATATCATCAACCATGGTCAAATGTTGCATTTCAACAAAGATTGTCTCAATATGAAAATCATCTATGATCAACAATGCTCAATAACCATGGTCACATTGTGTCAAATATTGTCTCATGATCCAACATCACACAGTAACAACCATGGTCAACCTTGGTCCAATGTCACATTTTGACGAAGATTGTCTTAATATGAAAATCAACCATGGTGAACCATCATCAATCATCATCAACTAGGGTCCAATGTCATATTGTGAGGAAGATTCGCTCGATATGAAAATCGATCATGGTCAACCATGGTCCAATAGTGCACTGTGACAAAGATTATCTAAATATGGAAATTAATCATCGTCATTTATGGTCAACCATGCTTGTTTTAGGATTTATAATATTTATCTAAGAGTTTATATAGCTTAGATTTACAATATTAATCCCTTGGGTTTATTAGCGCCTTGGATTTATAATGTGAATCCCTTGAGTTTATTGATCTAAGGTTTCATATTCCTAGGGTAAAATTAAATTGATAGGGTTTATAATATCATTCCTAGGGTTTAATATAAATCCCTTGGTTTTATAATCCATTGGGTTTATCACATAAATTCATTTCAGTCATAAATCCCTTGGGTTTGTTAATCCGTTACATGTATAATAATGCTAACATGGTTTTGTGACAAAAATTTTCACAATAAAGAAATCAATCATGGTTAACCATGGCCAACCAAGGACAATCATGGGCAACTATGGTAAACCATGGTCCACATTGCTCAAACATGGTTGATCATGGTCGTTTATGGTCTACCATGGTGCTATGCCATATTGTGACAAAAATTGTCCCAATATGATTATCAACCATGGTCACACATGTTAAACCAAGGTCGAACATCGTATTGTGATATATTTTCTCAATATGAAAATCAAGCATGGTCAACCATGATTAATAAGCATGGTGACATTGTGACAAATATTCTACCATGGTCAACGAGGGTCCAATATCGCATTGTAAGAAAGATTATCTCAACATGAAAATCGATCATGGTCAACAATGGTCCAGTAGCACATTGTGACAAAGATTGTCTCAATATGAAAATCAATCATCATCATCTCTAGTCAACCATGTTTGTTTTAGGATTTATAATATTTATCCAAGGGTTTATATAACTTGGGTTTACAATGTTAATCTCTTGGGTTTGTTAGTGCCTTGGATTTATAATATAAATCTGTTGGGTTTATTAACCTAAGTATTCATATTTCTACGGTATAATAATATTGATCGGGTTTAAAATATTATTCCTAGGGTTTAATATAAATCCTTACTATGTATTCATGAAGATCATATGTTTTTTCCACCTCGTCGTGAGGATGAACCACGTTAGTTGGTTCGAAACATCGACCCAATCTTAAAATGTGATAATCCAAAAGACATTTATCTACATTATGAATCACAAAACTGTGAGATCTAACAATATTATTATTAATATAACATATTAATATAACATTATTAATATTAATATTAATATTAATATTAAGAATATTCCATATGAATTTAGCATATTATATTTATAAAATAATATATATAAGTTATTATTTATAATGTATATCAATCACATTTATTAATGTGATAATGCTACTTTAAATATATTAAAAAACATAATATCTAAAATATGTGGTAAAATTAAAATTATTTTATTTTTACATAAACCTATATTTTAATTTAACTTATCAATATTAAGAGACTTAGAATGAAATTAACGTTTGAAATTGAAAGGCAATCTTTCATTTTTCAAATTTTATCCGGAATCCAACCGCTTCACGTCCTTGTAAAAGAGGGGCGGTTGAGTCGCTAGGTTCTGTCGGTGATGAGGCATACCCAAAAGGCAGCCGAGTTGATGTCGGAATCAACCCCGACTGTTGGCTATCACCATTGCCTGGAGACAAGATGAGCAGTATCACTGGCATGCGCCCTCTCATCAGAAACTTCTACACCGCCCCACCTTTGTTGGAATTCGGCGATTCAGACGATTCGAAATTTCAGAAATGGACTTTATTCGGATTCTACTTTTTATGATGTAGAATATATTCAAAAGTCGCCCAACATTTGAAGGGAAACACTGGTGATGTGGATTTGAAATTTCAGACGTCGATTTTATTCTGATCGTATATCTTGATGATATAGAATATATTCAAAAATCCTCGAAAGGTTTAGGGAAACTTTGGTGTTGTGGGATTTGAGGAAATTGAAACTATGGTGCAGTTTTATTTAAGTCTCATAATTTCAGCGAAAGGCAAGTGGAAAATAGCTTGAAAATTTAAAAACCCGTAAAAAATTGTACTATTATATAATATTGTTTTTTCATTTTTATATTGACATATTTCAATGCAATGATTGAAAATAAAAATTGCTCGTATTTTAATAATATAGTGTTCTTATATTATCAAGTTGCTCTTTTAAATTAATGGAATATTTTTATTTATTTTTATCTAAAATTTATAAAACATGAAATTTATTTTTCCCAAAGATTTATATTTATTCACAAAATAAATACATATACTTCATTTTATGCCGAAGCCCTCAATACAGCTACAATATCAGAGAATAGAAACTGGTGCAGTCTCATAGTCCAGTCAAACATATTGTCATTTATTTAGTGCCCATCTATATACACTGTTTATTGTATATACAATATTCAAAAGATAAGAAAAAGTGTAATAGTTCCCCGTACTTCAAGCATTGTCTGAAATAGGAAAGATGTAATGTGAAAGATAGCAACAATGAAGATAGTAATAGAAGAGGAAAAAACAGTGTAAGTCCATTACATAAACAAAAAATCGAAATCAGGGAGAAGAGTGGCAACACCCCGACCTTTGTGTAAGACTCTTTCATCTTGACTTGTAGAGAAACGGTGTGAATTCCATGTGATTTGTTGCAGCCAACATTGTACTGAGGGTTGGGAGATTGTTGCATGGCCACAGACAAAATTAATGATGATCTTGAAATTTCTATATATGTGAATTGTAAGAATGTTCACGAAATTAATGAACCAGAGTAGTCCCATAATGCCATGGCTTCTGCCTTTGTATTTGTGCCCATTCCTACATCTAGTGAATCCAAGAAACCTGTTCTCGTGAATGTATGATCAAGAAACCACTTCCCGGTCTGCTTCTTTGACATGCACTCTCAAAGAACCAATTCGTGCATGTTTGTTTTTTTAAGTGCCCATACCAATTTGTGGTCTAGTAGACAGTGTGATTCGAGCTCCATCACCTGTGCAGTGCTTTCTTTAAATTTTTTGAAAACGATGTTATTTCTCCACCTCTAGATCTCCCAAAGAAAATAAGGGAGATGTAATTCCACGTGACATTCTGCCATACAATTAAACAACAGATAATAAGATTAATAAAAACTAAATTCCTCTGCATTCAAACGTGCATCGAATAATAACAGGTTCAAGTGTATTGAATTATATAACCTCTTCGACATTACTCTATGTAGCTGCATATGGTTAAAGAGACATTTTAATCTCACGTGGATCAAACTCAAACGGATCAGTGCGTTTAGTTTCATTTACACCAGTAACAACTCATCACTCTGTAATCTCCATTTGATAATATACGGCAGTAGGTTTTAGGGTACTCCGACTATAATAATATTAAAATTTATTATTTAAGTTTTAAATTCTATTACTCAAGTTTTATAGGTTTATAATAATATAGGTTTTGTAAGTTTCAGTGCATGAGCTAATTTTGATTTTATATTATTTTTTAATTTTATATTAAAAATAATGTTTCATAATAATTTTACTTATAGATAAAAGACCTTCATTTTACTTATAGATAAAATTAATTTTTATATTAGTCAAAACTTGTTAAAAAAATTATCTTATGGCTAAACAAGAAATCGAGAAGCTAGCGAAAAACTGGCATGATTATTTAAACAAAACCTGGGCAAAAGTAGTATGAATAGCGTAGAAACCCCAAAAAGATTAGGGCAGAATCACAACAGTAATGAGATGAACCAGAAGGGAAAAGACAAGAGGCATGAAACCAGGGCCAATATAATTAGGAAGCCACATCAACCCTTCCCGCTCAACTCCCATCTCCACACCAAAGACGACAAAGGTACCATTCCAAAAACAACCCCACAATACCCAACGTCCTACAACGGAGACCACCGACTGTAACAAAATGCAATGAGGCTCCACAAGACCTGAGGCAGGGCAGCAAATACTAAACCAGGACAAACTCCCAAATATTACCTATTCCACCCACAAAAGGAACCAAACGAACGCAACATCCAACAACGTTATGCGGCGACGAGGAAGGGCGAAAGCGACAATAGTAGGCCTCACAGGAGATCAGAGGCAGAAAAGTTCCAGTAAAAAAGACCATGACCACGGCAGCAACACCCTCGAGCATAAGAAAAAAAACTGCCACAAATCGAAAACCATCGCCACCCAACACCGCCGAAACACTGACCAAGGGAGACACGAACCTGTAGAAGTAAAAAACTATGTAGTCGCCTAAGCTCTGGCCCCCTTAACTCCCTAAATGAGAAGAGAGGCACGAAGCTGGAATACACTATCTCCTTCAACTCCCTTTGAAAAGACTGAGCTAGAGGTGAGAGGCACAAGAACATGGCAGGGAGAACAGAGCATCTCGGCAGACAACGACATTGACAAAAGAATGAGAAACTGTAGCTAACGAACTAGAGCAAAAGAAACAAAAATTACGGAGGGACAAAAATTACGGAGGGTTGTGACGGCAAGGGTTCATATCGTCGAGCTCTCGTGTTTCATAATACTATTATTTATATTTTTAATAATATAATAATAGTTAATATAGATTTTGAGTAGGTTTAACCATTAAGAGGATGCGTTTCATCTTAACAGGTCATAGGTTCAAAATTAGAAGGGTAATGTATGTATGCCTTCTTATACTTAGCATTCAAATAGGGAGGTGAGTCCCTTGTCCCACAAACAAGGGGTTGCATACACCAATTTGGTGTATAAGGAGGTGAGTCCCTTGTCCCACAAACAAGGGGGTTGCATACACCAATTTGGTCTCTAGCTCCATCATGACCTTAAAATTAGATAATAATAATAATAATTTACTATTAATATTAGAAATAATGGTGAGTCTTCAAATAATATTTTTCTTGATTTATAAGTTTTTTTTTAATATCGTAAATTTTATTATAATAATAATAATATTATTATAACACTTTATAATAACATTTTTCTTCTCGTAATATTATATCAATATTTAATAATAACTTATTAATAATTATAATAATATTGTGTTATTTATTACATTAGCAATATTACATTAATTGTAACTTATTATTATAATGTAATATAATATTCCATGTAGCAATTCATTTTTGTCTTCACAGTAATACTATTAATAACATTTAATAATATTAATATTAATACATATCATTAATATTAATAACTACAATAGCAACATTCACATTAATATTAACAACATTTTAATATTAATTTGTTTCCAATATACTTTTTAAGTTGTTGAATTCAGGCTTCTCTCATCCATATCACATTTATGAGAAAAAAATTTCAGGTAAATCATATGATAATACATTTCTCGACCTGTTTGGAACCAACGAGTGTAGTTCATTGTCAGGACAAGTTGAAGAATCAGATCATCGCTCCATGTTAAATAGGGATAGCATGGATGCATGTTAAATAGGAATAGCAGATCTTCCAATGGCTAGGTTTAATAACCCAATCATTTGACTATGGTTGAGCACAATTGACTATAGTTGTTAATGTTCACCATGGTTAAACATAGCTAACAATGTAACCACTATGGTTGAGCATGGTTTAACTATGATTGACCATCATTTAACCATCATTTGACTATGTGCAACCACAATTGAATATGATTGACTATAGTTGACCATTGTTTGAATATGGTTTGACTATGGTAGACCATATTTTGAGCGCATAGTCTAATGAGGTGGTGGAGTTCCTCGGAAAGTTATGGAAATTCCAGTCATATTTAGAGAAAATCCGGCAAGGATTTTTCTAAATCCATGTTATAGTTGTTAAACTTCAAAATTTTGGGTGTCCTAGATGTTTTTGATGGTGTTGAATCCATTTCCACCATCAAAAACAAGATTTAAACACTGCCTCTACCAATTTTTTTGAAATTTTTTTACTGGGATTCTAGCTACTTTTAGCCGTCTGAACAGTTCCTCCTCCTCGTTAGACAACTCCAATTTTGAGTATGGTTTCTCTATTGTTCACGATGATTTGACTATGGTTACCATTGCAATGGTTGCTATTAATGTTTAACCATGATTTGACTATGGTTAATCTTAGCCATCTATCATATGCTTCCATGGTTAACACATGGCAATAGATTTTGAAACCAAAAGATGATGTCGATTGAGAAACCTTGGAAACTATTAAAAACTCTATTGGAAACACTTAAAAACTATGAGAAAAAAAATTCGGAAGAAATCACATGATAATACATTTTTCCACGCATTTCGAACCAACGAATGTGGTTCATCGTCAACACCACCAGTTGAAGAATCAGATCATGGTTGCGTGTTAAATAGGGATAGTAGATCTTCCAAAAGCTAAGTTTGACTGGAAATTGGCTATATCGGACTAGACTTGACAAACGGCTATAATTGACCATGAAACTGCTAGATTTGACTAGTCAAAATTATTTAATTATAAAATAATATTATTAGATAAATGTTATTCAATGTATTTAATTATTTATCTAATAATATTATTATAATTAAATAATTTCACTTGTCAAATCTAGTTGTTTCATGGTCAATTATAGCAGTTTGTCCAGTCTAGTCCACTATAGCCAATTTCCAGTCAAACCTAGCCATTGGAAGATCTACTATCCCTATTTAACATGCACCCATGATCTAATTCTTCAACTAGTGCTGACGATGAACCACATTAATTGGTTCGAAAGGTGTGGACAAATGTATTATCATGTGATTTACGCCGAATTTTCTTTTCTCATAGTTTTTAAGTGTTTCCAATATAGTTTTTAATAGTTTCCAAGGTTTCTCAATTGACATCTTTTTTGGTTTCAAAATCTATTGCCATGTGTTAACTGTGGAGGCATATGATAGATGGCTAAGGTTAACTATACTCAAATCATGGTTAAGCATCAATAACCACCATTGCAATGGTAACCATAGTCAAATCATGGTCAACAATAGAAAAACCATACTCAAAATCGGAGTCGTCTAATGAGGAGGATGAATTGCCCGTACGACAAAAGGTAGCCGAAATCCGCGTAAAAAAATTTCAGAAAATTTGGTAGAGGCAGTGTTTAAATCGTGTTTTTGATGGTGCAAATGGATTTAGCACCATCAAAAACATGTAGGACACCAAAAATTTTGAATTTTAATAACTATAACATGGATTTAGAAAAATCCTTGCCGGATTTTCTCTAAATATGACCGGAATTTCTATAACTTTCCGAGAAAATCCTCGACTACGCACTCAAAATATGGTCGACCATAGTCAAACCATATTCACACAATAGTCAACTATAGTCAGTCATATTCAATTGTGGTTGCACATAGTCAAATAATGGTAAAATGATGGTCAATCAAAGTCAAACCATGCTCAACCATAGTGGTTACATTGTTAGCTATGTTTAACCATGGTGAACATTAACAACTATAGTCAATTGTGCTCAACGATAGTCAAATGATTGGGTTATTAAAACTCTTTAAGAGGTCATTCCACATTCTTTCAATACACTCAGCCTATATGGACTCATTATTGAACAAGATATGTGTAAAGTTATTATATATGTGACGACTAATATATATTGTATATGTTGAAGATATGTGTATGGTTACTTTAAAATAAAAGCATTAATTAAAATAAAAAATTATCGGCTAATATTAAGAAACTTAATTTTGAAAACGATAAATATACAACTTAAATTATTTAATTTTTACTATGCGAGTTATGCAATTATAAATATTATTTAAAAAGCATAGTTTTATGTGGTTTCTTTTGTTAGAAGTGAACAAATTATAAATTCTTCTAGCCCATTAATGAAAAGAATTTAAGAGTGAATAATTTATAAACTCCAATTACTTTAATTTAAGAGGTTGAAAATAGATTTAAGCTTTAAGTATATTTCATAAAGAGTTTATTATATTATATACAAGTTTTTTAATCATGAATATTTACCATGGATATTATTAAGTTCTAAGTAGGATTTTTTCCAATACCATGGGCCAATACCCAGAAGAGAAAGATAGAGAGGGAAAGGAGGGAAGTAAATTATAATACCATGAGCTACTACCATGGACCAAATGCCATGGGCCTTCTACATTTTGGATTATTATGTTATGGATCTAGATTTTTAATTGTTACAATACCATGGGCCAATACCATGATTTTTCAATACCACATGCCAAAAAATAATAACTTATAACTTTTGAGGTATATCTAAAGCCTCCATACTCATGACTACTAACAATATTTTCATAGAGATTAAATGGAGGTTTTAATAAATAAAAAATGAAAATGCTTTTAGATATACATATGTGAAATTTATATAATATAAATAATATTATAATGAACTAGGATAGATGCATCTTAACCAAGGATCCAAGCGAAGTGAGAAAGAAAAGTGATTAACAATGATAGAATAAATATAGTGTGTGATTCTTTTAATTTTTTTATTATTGCATTTTCTTTAACATGATTGATCCAAAATATAGGTTTAATATTTTACAACCAATTATGTTTTTTTATTAATTTAGATATTTTCTTAAATACAATACAGTGGGATGATATTTAAGAAAGAGAGTGAGATGGAATGAGGAATAGAGTGTGGGAGACAGAGATAGAGATAGAGGTGAGAGACACGGTGAGAGAGAGAGAGGAAGAAAGAGAGGAGGGGAAGAGGGAGGGAGAGAGATGGATTTGGAGGAGGAAAGAGATGGAGTGACAAGTGAGAGATGAAGGTGGAATGAGGGAGAGGGAAGACGATGGACGAGAGAGAAAAGGAGAGGATAAGAACATGGAAAGAAGGAGAAGAGAGAGACAAGGAGATATAGATATGGAAGGGGGAGAGAGGGGGACAGAGAGAAGGAAACAAGGAGGGAGATTGTGACAAAGTTTGAGGGTGGAGAGAAAGTGTGTGTATGATGGGGGGAGAGATGGAGGGAGGTTGGAGAGAAGGGGAGAGATAGGAAGGAAAAATAGAGAGGAATTGAGAAAGAGGAGAGAGAGGGGGAGAAAGAGATGGATTTGGAAGGGGAAGAAATACATAGAGAGAGAAATGTGGAGAGGGAGTAGCAAGGTAGAGAGAGATTGTGTGTATGTTTTTCTCGTGATCCAGGTGGATATTGGTGGCCACCTGCCAAGTCCACTTGGACCCCCACCTCAACATTTTCAGTTTCCTTAATTATAGCGCAGTTTACTATTTTTAGCGGTTTTTCGAGTCTTGAACTTCCAGAGCCATTTTGAGGCCCTAAACGATGTTTTTTGGGAAATCTTGCTCTTGCGATTTTTTAGATAAAAAATCGTCTTTCCCATCGTAGTCCTCAGAGAGATCTTTCCAACGGGCTATCATGCGCGTCAAACGGAGATCGTATGCCAAAGTTACGACCCCGGGAAGTTGATGTACCAATTTACCCAAATGGGGCCCATAGTTTGGCATTTCATCTTCTAGGGTTAGGTTTTTGGATGTTTAGGGTTTTCCTTTGTTTCTCAACAATAAATAGGCCTTTGAGCCTCATTGTAACTTAGTTCAGAGGCATGTAGCCACACATCTCTTCTCAGAGATAAGCTACCATTGCCCTAGCTAGTTTATTTCCATTTCTGTTTGTAAGCATGTTTCAGTATTTTACATTAATGAAATGAAGTATTATTTCCACTGCATCTTTGTGTATATGTTTATCTTTATATTTTGCTGCATTCCTACTTAAATCTAGATCAAGTTGGATGTGGCTATAACATTCTACTATTGGGGCTAGTAGGTTTACATTGATGTATTGTATGATTTTGACTTACATTTTCTTAAATAATAAGAGCCAACACATTTTCATGCATATGTTGTTATTGTAGTTGGACTTCTCCAGTTGGTTTAATGATATGCGTTGTTTAACTTATGTACTTATGTATGAACTGCTTCACATACAATTATATGAATCTTTTTGTTAATGTGTTTCATATGTTGTTAATGTTGTCACTATCCATGTCGACTTCTCTGTTGGACATCAAACAAATGTTTCACTTGAACCTTGCTATATCAACCATCACACATATCTTGGACTAATCCATGAGTGACATTTGTGTTATCTTACCCTGTATGTTGTGACTGCCACATCTGAGTGGATTGCACCACCAGAATTTGTGCATGTCCTTTGTGTAGTGTGTTCCTAGCCGAGTTTGGACTGATCCCTTTCAACCTAGAAATCACTTTCACCTTCCTCTCCCTTCGAGGTGATGGAACCGCTCATAAACCTTCCTTGTCTCACTTCATCAGTCACACCCTTGCTACTGAAAGAATTATCTTAGTTGCCTCTGTACAACATTGCAATCAAGGCATTACCTTATGACCCACTTTTGGGACTCCTACAACAGATGGTCTGAGGTATAATTGGGACTTCTTACCGGGGAGATCCCCTCGACATGTTGGCAAGTCTAGCACCATCAACATTTCTGGCACTAGAAGGAGGGCTTGATGACAAGTTGTGTCCTCTCATCACGTTTTGAATCTTTGCATATCTTTCATGGACTCTTGCACCATTCTTCCCCTGAGGTGTTTTTCAAATCATGAAGATGTCTCCATCTCAAGGAAGTTTTCAATCTCTTGTCCACTCACACATATGATGGTGAAGACGAAGTGGCCCCGCCTGATCACTTATATAACTTTCTTTTCAAGATTTCATAGGAAGAAATTTTTTTGAAGAACAGTCCAGATTTCTGCTTGCATACGCACTTCGCAAATCTCCATTTCATTCTCATTTGAGAACTTCTGTGATCACATTGAAGACACATTCTATCATTTCTGATCCATACTATGTTGACCAGAAACTACTACAGCAACGAAGGGCTCTGCATGAATCTGTTATTGATTTTTGGTAGTTCTTTCCTGACTTTCTACTTCAATATCCAAAGAGCTAGATGAAATTTGATTATCTTTGGGAATGGTTTGAGTATTTCCTTAAGAAATCTATCCATCCCAAGAGGAAGCTTGATATTAAGCCTCACTCAACACTCTTCATTTGTCGAACTTCACAATCTCATGTGGGAGAGGGCACTGTCTCAACTGACTGTCTCCTTCCCTGTCATTCATCAAGTCCACCACCACCTAGTGATGTTGAGGATCATGCTCACACACTTGTTCATCCCTCATACTCTCCCAACATCACTCCACTCGATTTTCATGCAAATTTGGTTGTGAGTCCTTCGAGTTGTCATATTCATTATTTTATTCGACCTTTGTCTTTGCACGCAGGTGTTCCTTGGGATGATGTTGTATTGTGTTCACCCATTCCGAACTCTCCACTCATTCTAAACAAGGAGAAATCCATTAACGGAGTCGGTGTTGCAAAACACGCATGCACTTTCATTCATGAAGAGTATGAGTGGGAGCCTGAACATCAACACTCGGCGAAGGATGACTCCCTTCTATTCAAGTACCCACCATTCTTTCCTAACCTCTTTGATGAACCTACCATCCATGATTTTGCATGTGTATCTTCATCCACGGATGCACCCATTGTTGATCACTCACATGACTGACTGAATGTTAGTCCATCATTCGAGAATGGAGAGGATAAGTTACTCATTGAAAATCCACTTGATCCTTCATCTCTCATTTCTAGAAACACAGAGGATGATTTTGTTTGCTTTTCATCTACCCCTCTATGTGATTCATCCAACCATGAGGATGTCGAACAACATCTTGAATTTTCTGATATTTATTGTCATGATCTCTTCACCTCATCATGTGGTCATGATGTTGATTGACTCATTGTTAATCCTTATAAGCCATTGGTCTATGAAGATCCATCTATCAACGAAGTCAAAACCCTGCAAACCGTCAACGCACTTCAGCCTGAGGTGATGGTTATGTCAGGGCCTCGCTGCCTTGAGGTTGGTTTCACTTTCGATCAAGAAATAGTTCAAACACTTAAGCCTCCTCATCACTCATAAGCATGCACTCAAGATCAATTCAATGCTCATATTTCACTTCCTCCACTCGGACGACACGATCCCATTACTCATGAATTGGAGGAGTATTACATTGCAAGCACTCACTTATGTCTCTTGGGCACTTTGAATCACGAAGTGTGGTTGTCTTCATTATTATGTCTTTATTTCTTGCTAGTTCACACAACTAGGTTGCTCGTGGACCAAGCCTTCACCAACATGGTTCTAGCAATGTGCCAGTGGCTGCATTGGAAGTATCACTTCTCATGATCAGGCCCATGTACCATTAATGTAGGAGTAGGAGTAATGTTTTCTTTCAGCTTTTTGCTTGCATGTTTGTTTTCTTATGTGCTTTGTTTGCTTTTTTGTTTTCTTGCTTTGAAATTTTTCCTTCTACTCTTGCTTTCCTTTCCTCATTATTAGTTCATTTACTTTTTTCATTTGTAGGTTAGTTTTTCATGAAGCCATGTATGACTATTGAAGCGAGATAGATAAAGTACAAGATGGCTTGTACAACTATCACTACCTGATTATCTATCATCTTGTCTCTGTATGATGAGCTTGTTACTTTTAGTTCATGATACATCGAATGAAAATACATATGGTTCAAACTGAACCTTGGTGTAAACACAATGCTTGCGCGCTAACTGGGGTCACCTTCTCGAGTTGATTTTTTCTGTGTTAACCCTTTTCAGATTAATGAACTTGAGTAAGGTAAGGGGGAAACCTTAATAGGCATGTTAGAGATATAATAAACTACTTCTCTACTCAAACAACCTCTTCTTATCTCAATAAGTCAGGATACCTATTCCACCTCTAAAATGAATAAGTGTTATGCACAATGAAAAATGAAAAAAATGAAATTTAAAAAATTCAAAATGAAAAATGAATAAGGAGAAAGAAGAGAAAGGATTCCTACACGAGGAGGTGATGCAAGTAACTCTGTTGGGGTACTGACCAGGCTCGTTGGCAGTGAAGTCATGCTTGTGTTCCTATGTGACTCCATCAGGGTACTGTTCAGGCCTATTGGTAGTGGAGCAACACCAGACATGAAACTAAGACCCTGATGACTATACTGCTTGTCCACCTATGTACCCCTCAACCCCAATTGAAACAACTTTGTTTCCTTGGATTGGAAGATGTATCAATTGAACAAGAGTTTGGAAGATGCTACATCTTAAAATCAAGCTAGTGTGAAGCCAAGATGGGATGAGAGCTAAACAATATTGTCAGAGGTGTTAGACTTGATTTTCACAAACAAGGTCCATTCAAAGAGTTGGTGTTCTACCCGTGTGTCACCAAGTGTTGTAGTAGCTACAACCACCCTCCAAAATTTTTCCTTTGCCTATTTTGCAGCCTACATACCAACCTTACATAGCACTTTGTCTTGCTTTGCTAAGTGCTAAAGCTTCAAGTGTTTCCTTGCAAGAAGGCAACCTATCAGTCATAGTCGATCCATTCGCCTCACAGGCTACTCACCTAAACTTGGTCCAACTACATGCTAAATAGATTCCCCTCGAAAATTACATAGTTATGAAGGGAAAAAAACCTTCCCTCCATGAATTGCACAATCCTCTTTGAAAGCCTACTGGGCTCTAGGATTGCGTAATCCTGCCAGCCAATCCTCCGAGAAGGATTTGCGAAAATTTTCCTACCAACAGGCTATTTGGCCTAGGATTTGTGCAAATCTAGGCAGTAGTGAGTTTCTCTGCCAAAAATTTGCACAAAGATCCTAGACAGTCATCCCAGCTCCCAGCTAAAAATGTGCATTTCCTTCAACCATTCAAATAACCTCTTACATGTACAACTGAGTTAACTGATTCTCTCTAAGACCAAGAAATGAATACTTGGATGCATAGGATGGTTCTCCTAAGGGATCATGCAAAGTAATGCCTTGTCTCAGGGATTTACGACTAGCAGTTGGAGGCTACATGCATGGAGCCACTCAGAAACCTCCCACCAAGTTTCACTTCCCCTATATTTGTGGCATGCACGTCAAAAGCTTGATGTTATAAAAACTCATCAGCTGCACATTGCAAAGCTCATTCCTCACGTCAACCATGCAGCTTTGTCATCCCACACCATATCTAGGAGTAGTATGCACATTCAACTCAACTACTTTGGGGTAAGCCTGCTTCCCATGCCTTGTGCTGCATTTCTATCGCTTTTTGTGTTTTCTCTTGTGCAAGTACTATTTGCTTGATTTCTTTGAATGCTTATTATCATTTACATGTATACTAGCTTTTCCTATCTTTGTTTCTATTCTCATTGCTACCTCACTGTTGTTGCATGCATGAAATTGTTTTGCACGGGCATTCACCCAATGAACAAACTACCTCACTCACATGCATGTTGATCTATTTGCTAAATATTTCTTTCATGTTTTGCATGCACTTTCAATTGATTCTTCTATCACTTAGTGTCACCATGCATTTACTATCTTAGATCGTTTTAGTTGCCCGTCGGTGAGTCGAGCTAACCTTAGCCCCGACCCTACCTTCACCAAGGCTGCATTGCACAATCTAGGGAAGGAAGGCTCACCTTCCTCCCTATATTTATGCATTTCCACCCAACACCAACCTATAGGACTATTTTGCACATTTCTGCAGGACAGTGGCTGCTTGGCTAAAGAAATTACGCAAATATGTCCCTGGGCCAGCAGTCCTTCCCAACTGGAATGATGCATTGCGAAATCCCAGTATTCAATAGCTAGAATGGACTATGCATTGCATAGTTCCAATTGTCAACGAGTCTCCCAGCAGCCCAAATTGTGCCTTGAGCAGTCTTGGCAGTCGGTCTCCTGACCTCCTAACCAAAATTGTGCAACCTTCATGAGCATTTACCCAAGTATGCTGCAAGTTAGTTCTCATGCTCATTTTGGTTTTGGACTAAGATATTGCTTGATATGAGTGTTTCCATGTCTCCAGGTATCGCAGGTGTTCGTTTTCCTCTCAACAATATAGGTAAAGTGGTCTCTAGGAGAGCATAGACAAAGACACCGTTCAGAGCATGCTCGGGGATGTAGTCGATCAAATGTTTATGAACTTGCCTACTCACGAAGACATCAAGTTGTTTGTAGATAAGGACATCATGCAGAAACATCACAGCAAGTAGCATCATGAATAGTAGCGGAAGACAACATACCAAATGCCGTGAACACAATGAATGCAAGAGGAAGGTTGTTTACAACACAAAGGCGGAAAAAAGTTGCAAGATCAAGAAAATCCACTAATAATGAAGGAAAATTTGGAGACTTGGGCTATGAGGTGACGGTGCAACATGAAGGTTCCATGAATATAGAGAATGGATCAAAGAAGTAGTTGCATGTGCCAAAGTAGCAACTCAAGAAAGAACATGAAGCTGTAGAGATAAATGAATGAGTTGTAGCAGGATCATAAATAGGAGTGGGCGCAACATGCACTCATGGATGAAAATTTTCCCGTACAATTTAAAGATCCATCCCAACAACTAACATAGAGTAGACATGATGAGTAGTGTTATTGATCACATAAAAGGGATTCAGAAACATTCATGTTATTGTGTGCATGCATGCAACCCAACCCATTCAGCACACACACTAAGGTGAAGACAGGAAGCAAGTCTAACTGAGTTGAATGTGTACTTCATCAAGTTGATGTGCATGACCACTAGTAGATACTTGAATATTAGCACAAACACTATGCACTAGTGTGTTGTCGGTTTAGCAACACCTAAGAATACCACGCACATGTTAGTAGATTAGTTGGATGAATGATCCAAACGAATGCATCGGTTACAATGGAAGCAAGAGTTTGCTTCAACAATATCTCACCATGAGGTGCATGCACACCACGATGGGCGACCATGCTTGGCATTAGCTCAAGAGCTCCACCATCATAAGAATGTCAAAGAGCTGGTCTCACCACATCGGACTGAGTGTTAGTGACTTCTTGCAAGGCTTTCTCAAGCCATGTTGTCTCACATGAATACATGTGCACTGTAATGTTGAGTCATGTCAAGTGTAAGTAAAGCGTCAATAGTTGGATGTAATAGCCATAGAGTAGGTGAAGAGTCATGAGGGAAGTTGAACTTTCACAAAGGGGAATATCAAGGGTCATGTTATGAAACTAGCTCAAGAAAAGATAGAAAAGATAGATCAATGCCTTAGAATTCAGCCTCTTCGAGGGGGAAACCTCCTTTAGATTACATAAATGAAAAATTCTTGGATGATTCAAATGACAAAACCTCCTTTCTATCTATAGGAGTCTAAGGAGTCACAATATAACCTAGCCAACCTAGCAACAATATTATAAAGCAACAAAAATAATAATAGAGGGATTCTATGGGGCACAGTAATAACAATATGGGGATAATAGGGGCACAACAATATTAATAAGGGATGCAACTACAATTGTAATAGGGTAATCACTAGTATTATAGAGACCCAACATGCCCCTCTCCTTCCAAAAAGTGTTGTCCTCAATGGTTGAGTAGTTCTAGATGCTTTTGTATAAAATTCTCATCCTCCCATGTGGAATATTCAACAAATAAGTTCTTCCACTTGATAAGATACTCCGAAATTGATCGATTTCGTAGCTGTCGAGTTCTTGTTCCTATGACTACTTCTGGTTCCAATATAATTTTTCTTTCCTCGTCAAGTTCTGGCAATATTTTTTCAGCTAGGAGCTTGTTGCCTATAACCTTCTTGAAGCATGAAACATGGAAAACTGGGTGCAATCACGAAGCTACAGGAAGCTCCAATTTGTATGCCATAGTACCAATCTTTCGCAACACCTTGTACGGACCATAATACTTTGGTGATAATTTCTTATCCTTCTTAGCTTGCTTGAGGGACATTTTCTTATATGGTTGTAGCTGTAGGAATACCCAAACAACTACATCAAAACTTCTTTCACTGCGATGTTGATCTACCTGTTGTTTCGTTTGATTTTGCACTGAAGTGGCATTATCCTTTAAAATTTGGAGAACTTTTTGTTGATGCTCGATGTGATCTTTCACTACTTGAACCTTTTTCTTCTTGATATGTCCTTCTACCTCTAGAGTTTAAGGAGTGGTAATTTCTTCCAATCCTCTACAAGATATGGTCGGATTCATTTCTTGATGCTCGATGTGATCTTTCACTTCTTGAACATTTTTCTTCTTGATATGTCCTTCTATCTTGAGGTAATTTCGACCAATGAATTACAACATATGGTTGGATTCATTTCTTCTTTCTCAATGCAATATTTCACTTCTTGCACCTTTTTCTTCTTGATATGTCCTTCTATCTTGAGAATTTGAGGAGTGGTAATTCTTACCAATGCTTTACAAGATATGGTCTGATCCATTTCTTCTTTCTCTAGGGTGGGGTCCTCGCGTATATCCTCTTCTTTTGATGTTTCTTGATCCTTTTCTTCCTCCTCTTCATATTTTTTGTAAAATAATTTCTTCTCAGCACACTTATGACCTTTAGTGCATTTTCTATCACAATTGTAACAAAGCCCTTTTTCTCTTTTTTCTTCCAATTGTTGTGGTGTAACCCTTGTAGGT
>APFE031444522.1:0-30171 GCA_000404065.3 Pinus taeda
TATGGCCATTTATTCAAAAGTTGCAAAAGATCCTAATTCAAACAATATTGCCAGAAATTGAAGAGGAAGGAAAAACCATATTGGAACCTCGAGCAGTCACAGAAACAAGAAGCCAAAAACTACGAAATCGATCAATTTCAGAGTATCTCATCAAGTGGAAGAACTTACCAGCTGAAGATTACACATGGGAGGACAATAATTTTACACGGAAGCATCAAGAACTACTCAAGCGTTGAAGACAACGCTTTTTGAAGGAGAGGGGCATGTTAGACCCCTATACTACTAGTGTAACCCCTTATTGTTATTAGTACAACCCACTTATTATATTGATGTACCCATGCAGTGCCCATTTTGTTACTATTGTGCCCCATAGAAGCCCACTATTGTTATTATTGTGCCCTTACATTATTATTGTTATGTCGGCTCTGATTATGTTATGACCCCTTAGACTCCTATATATAGAAAAGGAGGTATTTTCATTTGTATCATCCAATAATTGTTCATTTATGTAATGTAAAGGAGGTTTCCCCCTCGAAGAGGCTGAATTCTAAGGCGTTGATCTATCTTTTCTATCTTTTCTTGAGCTGGTTTCATAACAGTCTTAGATATAAAGCCAGTTATCAAACCATGAAACATCCTTCGCATGATATATAAGATCTGTGTGGGAATCTAAAACAACTTCTACAACACCAAAAATGTAAAGTCGTATAATGAAGAACAATGATAAAAAAATGTCATTTTAATTTGCTCATGGATATGCCATAGGATATGGGTATTCCTCGCAAGTATTTGCATTGAAAACCTATATAAGCAAGATCACAAAATCCAACACATGCTTCTCGATATATTTTGTTTTTTCTGACATTAATGATCTAATATTGAAGGAATTATGGCTCAGTGCCCACCAACTCGACAAACATCTGGAGAGACTCTTAGGCCATTTTCTCCTCATTATTATTGAGTGACTGAGATTCATGGGAGGGATTATGTCCTAGAGTTTCTCATAGTCTTATGGGGTCTTCATCATCTAGATGAAGTTGGTCATTGTCATGAGGAGAGGTGCGAGAGACACTCGTGGAAGACATTGTGTAGTGTGGAGAGATGGGGGTGTAGGGGGGGCCTCCAACTTACCTCCTCCCCTCCTCCATTTTGAAATAAATGAAAACATACTCTCACATGGAATCCATTATTCCCCTCTGATTCCTTTATCAACGTTCGAGACATACGTCACCTCATCTGAGCACTCAATGGGTGTAACAACATAAAAAACATAACGAAATATTGAAGCATACAAAATGTAGAAGTAGTGGCTTAGTAGATACTTACATTGAAGGTGATGTATTCATTATACGCATCATAAAATAGATCCATCATAATACCCTTCTCCCATGCCATTAGGCCGGATATTTGAGCAAGGCAATTAGTATAGGATATAATGAAAACACTCTAAGGAATACTAACAATATAAATACGCTACAACGGGTTAGCTCTTGGTTCTTGAACATGAGAAATGAGATGTCCTTGTGACACATTGAATTGCAACCATTGTCCCTCTTCCATGATGGAGCCTGCAACCTCAACAATAGTATCACAGAGAATCTTCATGATTTTCTTAGCCTCCTCCCTATGAATGCAAATGAGGTGGGCTTTGATGGTAGTCTATGTGGTTAGTGCTAACCATGGCCATATGTATGTCTCATCAGATGTGATTTACTTCCTCATGAGAATCACAACCATATCCTAAATTTCAACATGCACCCATGATTGTTTGACATAAATGAGCTTCAAGGCCAAATTATCCCAGTGCTTCTCCTTGTAAATTTTGAATAGCACCTCTGCTTTACCTCTCTTATCATTATCATTTCTCATGAGGTGCATTATTAGGGTTGAAGATTGAAGAACAGGGTTTCTATAAACCACTCCTTTTTTTTATTCATAAAAACCACATCTTCCAAATTTCGAAAGCCACCACCAGCTTCTACAAAGAGTTAGACAAGTTACAAGTCAACATAGGATCCATGTTGTTGAGCCTTCAACATTGATCCCATTATCTTACATATAGGCCAATCATGGTCTGTTTTCAAAAAAAATCAACAAAGGGTGGAATTTAAGATCATGCATTAACAATTTATGTCCAATATCCAATTCACTGAACTAAACATTAATGTATGGTGGAATAATATCAACTAGACAAAGAAATTTGCTAGTTCTCCTTATAATATTGATATACCGACCTTTCATAATTCTTGACATCCATCTCCTCCTTTATACAAAAGTGGCACATCAATCGTCATCAGAGCATGTGGAGGGGCTCGAAGGAATGTGACATTAACAATTTCATCGGTGGATCTATTAATGTGAATCAGGCGAGGCAACACTATACCCTTCTCCATTATCTCCTTAGAAACAGGAAAAGCTTTGACCTCTAGATCAAATTTTGTTGATAGAAGGGATCTCTCACCCACTTTCCTTAGCACATTACTCATTTGCTTGGTTTCAACACTTATGAGCTTCTTTTTACCACATTCTCCATTCTCACACCCAAAGACATTGTTGTAAATCCTTCCTTTCTCCCTGAGCTTTGCAGCTAGGATCCTCCCAAAGCATTCCCTTGGTTGTGCCCCTATGATTTCTGCATATTTTTTATCAGGCTTTGGATATTCATAACCAATGGGATGCTTAGAATCCTCTTCAATTGCTATTGTTGCTGCTTGAGAAAATTTTCTCTGGGTAAGTGAGGTTTGGATCCTTAGACATCTCTAAATGATGAGATTTAAATGCCCATAGTATCGGATTTTATAAACCCCTCGTGTAGGTTTAAATCTATGTTAGGTTTCCACCTAAATTTCATTAAATTTTTAGCCCAACTACTTTAATTTTCATTTTCTTTGTTTGGGGTTGGTTTTGGTTTTTCTAGGTTCATCATGTAAGCCATAAAAGTTTTTGGATTTCTTTTTATCCACATAAAATGGGTTGGACGGTGGGTTGAGGGAAATTGGTAAAACCGCACCATTGCTTTTAATTTCAATTAAGATTTTTCATGCACCATTGATTAAAGTAGGGAGGGGATATTATGATATTGAACTAATAATTTTTAGGTAAACATTTATAATAATTAAATTTTATAAATATTTAATTAGAAGTCAATTATCTAAAATAATTAGTGGTAATTTATGCCCATGGGCATAGAATAGAAAATGACATGCTATATTGTTCAAGCACTCAGTGGTGTTAAGGTCACCAATTCGAAACTCTATAGGAAAAAATCTAGTCATGTACTTAAGAGCTAATGTGGACCAGCTTAGGTGTGATCCCCTAGTGATTTTAATCACTTAGATGTCCCTAGGTCTCGATTAATCAAGCCAAAGGTTAAGTGTGCAATCATCTCAAGGCTCACACAACTTAGTAAACGAAAAAATAATAATGGTGATGTATAAGGAAGACAACTTAACTTTCTTAGATATCTTTATATTTTCAATAGTTAATCAATGTTTTTATATTAAAAATTTAAAATATTCAATCAATTAAAAATCATTCTGGATTATGTTTTAAACTTAAAATTATTTTTCAATTTTATATTTCCAATTTTGTTTAATGGTCAAGCATTTGAATGGTATTACCAATTGTGTTCATTGTTCATGTTAAGGCAGTAGAATGAAAAATTATTGAACTCCTAGGAGCACAAGAGGCCATGATTATGTGAGATCTATGAGAAACAATGTTATTAGAATATGTGAAAATAAATCAAACAATATGCAAACAAATAAAAAGAGGTTAGGCCTCCCTACTCACCTACAATGTCACGATCCTGATATAAAGGAGAACAATAGTATTTACATCTCCACACATACATATAATAAAAGGAAATGAGAAAAATGAGGGAAAAGATGAATCTAACTAAGACATAAAATATTCCTTTCGTCTTTGGTGGAAGGATATCAATCTCACACCTCCGAAACATGGTTGAAGTGTTGTTATGAGGTGATATTTAAGGAGAGGATCAAAGAAAATGTGAAGAAATTATGCTTCTCAACACTCAAATAAGAATATGACTACAACATGTCATAGTAGGCTTGAATATAATTCTTCCATTGCTACAAGCTTCGCCAATAGAATACAACTTGTTGTCATAGGTTGGATATCTATGAAACCCATCGTAGAGTTCTTGGATGTGATATAGCATCAAATGTTTGTGGCGTTTGGATGCTACATTAAGAACATCAATCATTGGCTCATAGGGTCCCTGTTATTTAGCCATTCATCGATGAAAGGAACTTCACCCATGGGATAGAAGTAAAAACTAATAGTTTCATAGGTAGGAATAATGGTGTCAGAGATAAAATTGTTTCCATAAAGAAGAGAACGAAAAATAAACTCATGGAAATCATCAATATCTAGTAGAGGCATTGGAATGAGATAAATAATGAATACAAAAGTTCTGGTCAATGGGATAGGGATCATCAACTAGGCTTCCCAATGTTTAATATTTTGAACCCTTCAATGTGAAAACCTTTGACTTCACACATACCTGAAGGACTCTTCTGAAGTAAGATATGTTGTCAAAATTTTCAAGGTTAAGGTAGTATCCACCCTATTGAAATTGATCTCCCAACACCTTTTCTAGTCTCGGCCTAGTAGTTCCCATAACCATATACTCGCGCTCTTATTGTTTGGGTTCTATCACAATTTCAAAGATCAGATCATTAAGCTCACAAATTAAAGGATGATCAAGAAAAAATAAATGGGTAGGGTGTAAATATAAATGAATTAAATTCAAATTTAAAATTGTATTGATTTATAAAGTGTTATATGTGTTGAGCTTGTTAATTTAAGGCATTTGATAATTGATCCGATTAAATGTTGTATATTTGAAAAAATATGAATGCTTGTTGGATATCTCGTAAACATTCAATTTTCGCCAAATATTCTATGAACATAATCAACATCATATATCAGACTAGTGTATCATTGGATATTCCACGATAATTGTGTTTATCAGATATCTGATAAAAATTAGGGCCTTTAAAAACGATTCAAGAAAAATCTGACAGTACGATCGAATAATCAAAGTATAGCAGTGTTAAAATTTTCACCCATACATACTAATGAATTTTTCTAAATCTATCATAAATTTCAACTACAAGAGAGGCCCCAAGGGTACTTACATCACTATCTCAATACCCCAAGAATTTCTCATATATATATATATATATATTATATATATATATATTTATATATATATATATATATATAATATATATATATATATATATAATATATAATATATATAATTATATATATATATTCTATATTCTTTAAATGTTTTATTAAATGGCACAAGTTGCACCCAAAAATTGTGAAAGGCTAAAGAGAGGGTAGGCTCGTTGTTATAGAGGTAAGGTCATAGAGAAAGAAGGGAAGCCAACCTAGGATAATTGTTAAAATAGTTTTACTTTTAATACCTTATGGCTTATGTAAAAATTCGAGTCGAAGTAAAATAAGGGTATCAATTTGTATTAAAATGACTAACATAAATGATTGATTCATATTATTGTAGTACTTATTAGGTAGTCGTATTTTTGTTCGTAGACTAAATTATTCATTCACATTAGTCATTTTAAGTTGTATTACTTATTAATTAGTTGCATATTTCAACCTCAGACTGAATTAATCATTTATGTTACTTGATTTTAGTTGGGTCACCTAATATTTTTCATTTTTGTACCATTTCACTTGGAAAAGTGGTAGAAACTAACGTTTATAGTCACTTAGTCACTAATTTTTCATTTTCTACTAGTGGATAAGTCATTTAAATCATGAATTAGCATCAAAGTCTGAAAGGACATTTAACTAGTGTAAATTTTAATGGTATTCATTAACCAACAATCATCATCAATCTAGCTAGTACTCATTTTTGTGTTTGCAATTAGAAAATTTATTCTAAAATTTGTTACCTTAGACCATATATACTTTTATTAAATTCAAATTTGAGATAGTTCAATTGATAGGATTGTGTTTCATGATTACTCCATTTTCCATACTTTAGAAATTGATATCAACATACTATTTTATTAATATCCTAAATCTCATTCGAATTTAATTAATTAAAGCTATCATGTCAATAAATACAAGTCCTTCTACCATTTATTTAGTGAACCAATGTATATTCACAAAATTTACTTCGTTATCTTTTTTTTTGTCAACTAATTTTTTGTTATCGAACATAGTGAATAAACCTTGTTATTGAAGTTTGTCGAATACTTTTTTTTTTTCCAAAGCAAGAGACGATTCTTCTATATCATTAAGCCAAAAATAATTTACATAATTTACAATTGTCCACTCGACAAAGTGGACTTAGAACAAGGGTGCTAACTGCCAGTAGCAAGAACCCTCCAACCCAATACAAATAACTGACAAACCCTTTAGAATACCCACCCTAAACGCTTTGACTAATGCCTAGCCAAACGATTGCCCATGTCAACACTCCCTCAAGCTCCCTTTATAATCTTGGGTTTCCAATCCATGTCTCAATCCGACGGTAGAGAAGGATTTCACACCGAGAAGGTGAAAAAAACTTAACTCCCCAACCCCACAAAACTGCTCAATCAATCCTGATTGTTGATCCCTACCAAAAAATACAACATCCCAAAAGGATATCGCATAGCCCAACATGTCAAACTTTAGCGTGCGATTAGGGCGGTTTTTCAACTAGCCCCATTGCCATGTGGTGTACACTAAATGGGATCTCTACAAAAGAGGGAAAACTACTTCCCGCTCACGAGGCATGCGATCACCCCAAAACCTCCCTGACCATGGTATTTCGATCAGAGGCAAACGGTTGAGGTTTTTGGGGATGCCATGGGTTCCTGGCTTCCGATCTCTCGCGATATCTTCTCTGCCTATGCCAAAGTGAGAAGAGGCTTCCCCTAACCAACCTGAAACCCTGAGAGATAAAAATCTCGCTCAACAACACTGATAACATGTTTGAGCATGTTGCTCTGAACTGCCAACTACCGAAGCACCCCACTCACTATATAATCAATTATGTGCACTCCACTGATCATAACACTTCTGAGCCATCTATGCTTCCCTCCATGGCCCTTCTCCGAAACACCATCCAATATTCCTCAGCCTAGTCTACACACTTCACCTTTAGTCTATGTTGAGGTAGCTCTTACCATTTCATTGCAAACCTATTTTTTGTGCAGTCCACTCCTTGATTGGCTAGAAGATCTGCCAGTTTATTGGCCGACATTTGTACATGTTTAAAATTAACTATGTAGAGGCACAGAAGGTGGTTGTCAATTTCTTGAAAGATCTGGATGAGCCTCCAGTTCCTTGAGGCATTTTCTGGCACCGTACCTCAGTGATTCTCTTGACCGAGTTAATGATTAGCTCAGAATCTTCTTCAACAATCACATTGTGTCAATTATCCTGAATCAGGAATTCTAAAAATTGCTCCATAGCCATAACTTCTGCCATATTATTGGTGGCTCTTCCTAGGTGACCATAGAAAATGAACAAAATCTTCCCTCTTTCATCTCTTAAACCCCCGCCATTACCCACATTACCCAGGTTACCCTTTGAGGCACCATCAATATTGAAATTCAAAAAACCCTTGGGGGGGATGCCAAAAATCAATATCAGAGTCTTTAATGAGAATTTTCCTTTCTAAGCTCTGAGGATTGAGACCCTGTAACCCTAGCTGATAGAGAATCCTTAAATTTGGCACTGAAGGTGGATTCTTTGGGAGATTTCGGACAATAGTATCCACTGTCTCCTAAAGTTGTTTTAAGATCTGACCCAAAAGGTAAAGGGATGGTTTTCTTACATGCTTGAAAATTCTGTTACTCCTTTCTTTCCAAATATTCCAAATAATGATGTTGGGTGTAAGAGCCCAAGTTGAGCTGAGGACTTCATTATTCGAAAAATTACTTATCTACCTGTTTAGGGTATTGATGATGATCCCTTTGTCTCTATCTGAATGTTGGAAAATGGAGGCAAATGAATCCCATAACTTGGAGGTAAAGGTGCAGTTGTTAAGAAGTTGCTCCATTGCTTCCTCTTGGGCTTGACATGGCTGGCACCTGGAAGGCCCCAAAACACCCCTTTTTTTAATATTATCCGAAGTCAAAATATTCCTATGCTGGACCAGCCACATGAAGAGTTTAATTTTCATCCAGCCTTGATGCCTCCATATTCTTTGCCATGCTTTGTCCGGAGCGTGGGAGGCCAAACCAAGGAGAATGATTTTAGCTTGCTTAAGATTAAAGGTGCCCTCATTGTTGTTGCCCCATCTTAGCTGGTCTTCCCCTCCAAACACTAAAATTTTCCTTCGATCTAACTCTTGCCTTAACATTTCAGCTTTAACTTTTAAGGGGTTGTCATCCGTGAAGTAAAATTTCCTCCATATTCTCCATTTTCCTCTGCTACTGGTTTGATCCCAGGAATCCTTTACTTTGTATAACCTTTAGCATTTGCCTTAGCCTTAAGCTCCTTCAATTCCTCTTTTAATAGAATGGGTTCTTCTTGCCATCTGTCCTCCCAGAACAGAGCTAAGTTTCCCTCTCTAATTTCCTAGAAGCCATTATCTTGGACTAGGCCTCTATTAACCCAGGCTTTGTTCCAAATGTGTGATCCCTTAATATTTCCATCCATTTGTATATGGTGATTACTTTACCATGTGTTGGCATATTTTTCTTTCCAAATTGTGGCCCACTAAGCTTTTGGTTCTTTTATCTAGCACCACCATAATTTAGCCCCTAAAGCTTTGCTTGAAATTTCAGGATCATCCAACCCAAGACCCCCATGTTTTCTAGGTTTACCGATTTTTTCCCAAACTACCAAAGCCCATTTCTTATTTTCTCCCCCTTGCCCCATAGAAAGTCTCTTTGAATGGTTCTGAATAGATGCAAGACTCCATTAGGAGTAGGGAGAGTAGACAACATGAAAACTGGGATTGATTAAAGAATAGCCTTAGTGAGCACCAACCTGCCAGCTAAGTTTAAGGACCTCATAGTCCATTTCCTTATTTTGTCTTGCAATTTATTAATCATCGGCTCCCAAATGCTCTTGTGTAATGGCTTAGCAGTTAAAGGAACCCCCAAATATTTTGAGGGTAGAGAATCTCTTTGAAAGCCCAAAATTTTAGCAATGTTCCTCTAAATGGCAATATTGCTATTGAAGAAAAAAATCTTAGATTTGGAGAGATTAACTTCCATACCTAAAGCCCTGGTAAAGTCATTTAGAATTTGTTTGTATGCGAGAGTTTCTTTGACTATGGGGATTCCCTGCAGTATGGTGTCATCCACAAACTGTTGATGTGTCCAAGCCTTTCCCCTAACAGAAAGTTGAAGACCTTTGATTTTACCAACTTCTTTTGCATGCTTGATAGGCTGACCCAATCCTTCCATCATGAGGATGAATAGAAAGGGTGAGAGTGGGGCCCCCTGTGTGAAGCCTCTAGAAGGAAGAAAAGTTTTAGATGGAGAGACATTGACCATAATTGAGAAGCTAGAGGAAGTGACAAGGGCCAAGACCCATCTCACTGAGTTGTGATCAAACCCAAAATCAATAAAAATTTTCCTGATATAATTCCAGTTGAATTTATCATAAGCCCTGGTAATGTCCAATTTCATGATCATACTAGCCTTTTGTTGTTAGTCAAAGAGTGTACCACCTCATGTGCTTGAATAATATTATTAAGAATTTGCCTTCCTTCCACATACCTAGATTGTTCCATAGAGACAAGGGTAGGAAGGAGAGGTTTGAGTCTATTGGCCACCACTTTTGATATAATCTTGTAAACCACATTAAATAAAGCTATCGGTCTAAATTTGTCAAGAGTTTGGGCTGCCTCTTATTTAGGCATCAGGGTGATGAAGGATGTGTTCAGAGCTTTCAAAATAGTTCTATTCATCCTTGAATATTCTACTACATTCAGAATATCCTATTTTACAATATTCCAGCAAGACTTGAAGAAATCTACATTGAAACCGTCTGGTCTAGGTGCTTTACCGTTTTGCATTTCTATGAACACTTCACTAGCCTCTTCTTCTGTCACTCGCTTGTTAAGGTTGAAATTGTCCTCTCTGGACACCAGCCTAGGTATGTGTCTGGTGAAGTTCCTGATGGAGTTTTCTTTGTCATAACATGTTTCCTTAGCTATGCCTCGAAAGTTCTTAACAAGTACTTCTT
Source organism: Pinus taeda (assembly GCA_000404065.3). Lineage (NCBI taxonomy): Eukaryota > Viridiplantae > Streptophyta > Pinopsida > Pinales > Pinaceae > Pinus > Pinus taeda. The sequence goes on from APFE031444522.1 coordinate 10,198, forward strand.
CTATCTCTGCATGAGATTTGTGAAGATTACCTCCCTCATCCTTGATCACTGAAATTTTGTTGTGAACTCCGTTTGCTATAGTGAATCGGTGGAAAAATCTAGTATTTTATTATCTTTCTTTGAGCCATTGAACACTGGATTTTTGCCTCAAAAATATTTCCTCTTATTTGCATAGATTATCCCATTATTGATTACATTTGGTAGCCTGATCATTTCTTACTTCATTGAAGCCATCTATGATAAGGGCTTAGTTTCGTTCCTACATTTTACCCTCCACAGCATTTTCAGCCTCAAAAATATTTCCATGTTCATTCTTATTCCAATATTTGAGCCAAAGCTTGATGTGTTTTAGTCTTTTTTGAAGAAGGAACATTCTTGTGCCCTGAATGTTCAAAACCACCATTTGGCTATGTGGCTGGTGAAATCTGGATGGGAAAGCTAGATGTTTCCAAATCGAGAAGGCTTGTTCCAAGGTGTACCAATACTCTGCACCTCCAAATGAATCAGCCAGTGATATGAGCCTCCAAGGGGTAGAATTCTTGCTGATATTTTCTTGTCATTGAGCATAAGGTCTTCTGATATCAGGAATCTATCTAATTTTGAAGCCACCTGAGCCTATCCACCTCTTCTATTGTTCCAAGTAAATATGCCATTACTCATGACAATATCCACTAACTTCATAATATCTATAAAAGTTTGAAGCTTCAGAGAGTCTTTACTTAGAAATTTTGTTGCACATTTTTTCTCCAAAAGTGATTTGATCATGTTGAAATCCCCTCCCAATATCCAAGGAATGATTGAATGTCTATCTCTGAGATCCTCCAGAGAATGTAGAAATTTGAGTTTACTCTCTAGTCTTTGGGGGCCATAAACATTTATGACCAAGTACGTTTCCTTATCTCCTACAGGCTATATGACCATTAATAAATATTCTCTAGATGCCTCAGCCTCTAAAATGTCCATTTTGTTTGGATTCCAAAGGGTGAGTATACCTCCTACTATATTATCTGCTTTGACTTCTAGAAACTCATAACAATTGAGCCATTTTCTATGAATCTCTCTTATTTTTTGAATGGAAAATTTGGTTTCCTAGATGAATATAACATCTAGAGCTATTTGTTTCATTCTATTACTAATTAGTCTCTGTTTTCTTTTACTACCTAGACCTCTAACATTCCAAGAAGTAAACTTCATTATTAAAGATTGGTATAGTAGCTAGTTAGGTCTTTCATCTTACCTGAGTTTATCATTATCTTTCCACATTCCATCAATAGTTTGTCCTGCCTTTTCCTGCCTCTTTTCTTTCCTGGGTTTCTGGGTGCTAATCCTGGTGTGGTCTTCACCCATTTTACCCCTTCGCTACTCTGCTTTTCCTTGTTTCTTTGCCTCTCTAGCCCTTTGCTTTGGGTTTTACATATAAAGAATTGTTGGACTCTACTAAACTCCTCTTGAGGCAAAGAGTCTATCCCTTCCTTGGTTCCTTGAATCAAGTAATCCTCCAGATCTAGATTCTCTTTCTCAGGACTCTCCTGAAGTTCTTGGTCCTCCATTTCCATCTCACTTTAGGTCATCTCATGATCCATTTTTGTTTCTACATCGCTCACCATCCCCTTTGTTTGCTGATTTTTATTTGGCTTTTGATCCTTGTCTTCTTCTTTCCCTTCCTCCATTAAAGCTTCTCCCTTCGTCTGGTCTGCAGTTGTTATCCCTTATTCCTTTTCCAGAATTTGGAACCTATTTTGACTGTCTTGTTTCCCTTCAGATTTTTGTGCCTTTGACCCCCTCTTGCATCCTTTTCCTTTGCTTGCCACTTTGTGAAATCTTTCAGAGTCTTTCATTGCATTAGTTTTACTCTTATTCTCTATTTTAGTGAGAGGGAAATCCATGAACTGGTGCCCATGCTCATGGCATTTGTGACATCTAAATGGAATATGTTCATAATCCAAAGCTTGCACCCATTCTTCATCAAAAACATCCAATATTAACTCATCTGGTAGAGATCCAGAGAGATCATCTCCACACATATTCTAGCAAAGGAAGTGTACTTTCCCCTCCTAGTGGCTTCAAAAGCTTTGAAAAAACGTCTTAACTTATTTCCTATAGCCGATAAGGACTCTGTTTGCCAGTAATCAAGCAGAAGAGAATAGAGTCTTACCCAAACTGGGACCGAAGTAAAGGTCTCACGTTCTAGGACAAAATTAATGATCCATGGTCTCATATAGAGACTAGCTACAACATAGAAGTAGGGCCCGCCTTCAAAAACTCTATTGTTATCTTCGATGTTTGCAAATACCACAGTGAAGAAACCCTTTGACCCAAGGTGTAGTTCAATGCTTCCTTTAGGTTTCCAGTGATATTTTATCCACATTTGTAAGGCTTTTTAAGTGGGCCATAAACCCATGAATTTGCAAATGATTGCATAAGTTTGCATATGGTCCCTATGCACCTGGAGAGCAGGCTCATTTAAAACAAATGTGGGAGTTACAATAGCTTTGGGTTTACATGGACCCATGTGTCCTTTATTTTTTATTCCCTATTCCTTGTATTCTTCCTCATTGTCTTTAGTGATGTTTTTCTCCTTTGACTTCTGTCCATCTTGTTCCCCTTCACTAATCCTATTCCTCCACTTTGAAGGGCCCCTATCATATTCCATTGGTTTTTTACCCCTACTGGTCACAACCTGTTTGTAGGAGGGAGTGGAGCTCCCTCCTTTGTGTCCTTCAGTGGAGAACCGCCCCTACAATAGCCCTAAAACTATAGTTTATTCATCCTCTGTCACATCTTATGATACATCATAAAAACTAGTGAATTGAAGTTTGTCAAATGCTAATTTTATTAGTGAATTCACATTTGTCAATTAAACAACTATTATCCAATATTAAATGAGTTATATTTTTAATCTGTGTGAGGAAAAAGTTTTGTGTTTGAGAATAGGTATGGGGAGCATACTAATGATAAACCAATTAAGTAGTGGTTTCGGCTTGTTTGTGTTTGTGGCATGCAAAGTTTTGTTTATGTGTATATTATATGTGGAGTAAGTACATATGCTTAAGTGTAATTGCGAGGCAATTTCATATCTTGTCTCGATATGGTTTCTATGCTTTGCATTAAGCTAAAAACTAGTATTTCAAAACTATTATCATTACAAAAGGAGTTTTATTTCTCTCCGATATATGATCATCATTGTATGTAGTTTTCTCTACACCTACGCATTCTGCACAATGAGAAATATTTCGCGCAAGATAATGGCATAGAGATATATGGAAATATTAATTATTAAAATACCATATGTTATGAAAAAGTATAGATTTGAAAATAAAATTGAGAAAGTTTACTATTCTAAATGGATTCAACATTAACTCTTTCTGAAAATGAACATTATAGCTATAAATTGCATTATAACCGATGCATGTTTTCTTGGAGAACAATACTGGTGCTAATCATGCCCAATCATGCGAAGACATGCCCAATCATGCGAAGACTGTATATGAGTTATAAATTTGCATTCAAGCTATATAAATTTACAAATACAAACCATATAAAATTAAATATTTATAAATTTAAGCTATACTAATTTATGCATTTATGTATTTAAATATTTAAAACAATTAATTAAAACATTTAACCATTTATCATACCTAAATGTTTCTATATATAAAAAGAAAAAGTTTGATTTACACATAAATATAAATATTGTCCAATACCTATGTTCGATTTTTTTATATTTTTAGCGTGTGAATCAATTACCATAAACCTTTTGCTCTACGCATATGAAAATAAGAGATTTTTTTGCGCAAAGAAAGAGTGTGCAGAGGAAGCATTTGTGGAGTTGTTTGTGTTCCTTGATTTGCAAGCAGATTCCCCACACACGCTTGATGCGACACTCCCTGCACAATCTTTCTCCATATAACGAAATGGTTTTGCAGGAAAATGGCTACACGAAGCAAGGAAAAAACGCTTTACCTTGTTGTATATTGTTCCCCATATACATTTATGCATACTACATATTTATCAATTAATTAGAAATTTGATATTATTAAAGTTTGGGGTATAAGAGTTTTGGTTACATAAATATTGAGTTCATTTGTTCTTAAACATGGTATAATTTGACTGGGTATAATTATATAATTTTTGGTCCCAATATTTAGACTTGAGGCTTGATACAAAATAAGTGCAAAGGTACAAAACTTTGCACAACCAGAAAATCTCTGCATAATAGATATTAGGCCACTCAACTCCATACAATAGATAAAATGTCACAAAAATTAGAATAAAATCTTTAAAATCAATTACCTCTTCGGTACATTTCTTTTTGCAAACTACAAATGGTCATTTTTTATGTTATTTGATACACACTTTTTTCTTTTTCGAAAGCAATGTTTTTATTGGTAAAACAAATCTAGCAATTACGTTATCTTCATAAATTGCTTTCATAATCATTCTTACATTACCTTAATAATGAAATGTGTATGTTTCACACTGCAAACATGCAGGAATGTGTATGAAGAAAAATAAAGGCTTCACTTGTGCTCTCCATATATCATTTATATATTTTGGGTTTTTCCCAAGTTTCAATAATACAATTTATGAATTTGTTTAATTTAATTAAATAAATTGATTTAGGAGAAAAAAATAAATATGTTTTTAAAAATATTTATATCCATTAGTATATTTTAGCATTTCTTTCAATTGGCCAAAATGTGATGATTTATCACTGAACCCCAAGATAGCACTTTACATTTCATCACTTCTGATAATTCATTGAAGAAATCGATAAAGATCAATAAAAAATAAAGCATAAGATATTAAGGAATAAAAATTAATTCCAACACATGGGATTGGATACCACATCCCAATGGAACAAAATAATCATGTGATCAAACTTTAAATAAAAATAAATGAAAATAAGGAAAAATAATATGTGGATTCAGTCGCAGGAAAAGTGGAAGCTTGAATAATAAAAAATGTTACAAGTGTTTTTATATGAAGCTAAGTATCAATTTATGCAAAAATAAAATAAAATATTATAGTGTTGATAACAACTTGAAAAAAATTGCTTCACTACCAAAAAAGGAAAATAAACATAGATCCAGAAAGCTATGAAGATCAGTACATACTCAAAACTATTAGATATGAATTAAGAAATTTTTAGGTCTAAAATAGGCCTCAAAACAAAAATGTACAACCAAAATAAAGTTTATAAGAACCAATAGAATGCAATATGATGATGTCAACCAAGGGGGAGGATTCAATATTTTGGAGTGAAAAAGTAAACATATTAAAAAAATGAAAATAAAAAAAGTACTTTTTCAACTCGTATTTTCAACTTATGTCCCTCCATTTTTAATTAAATATTTTTTAATTAAATATTTTGATAACTTGTTGGATACATAATTCTTCATCTAAAGAGTACCCATGTTTCTTACTTTTGATGAACCTTGCTACTTAGAAAACGAGGAATACATGAAAAACATGATTTCAATCATGTCTTTTCATGTATTACTCATTTTTATATAATTGGGTCCATCAAAAGTGTACGACATGGGTACTCCTTGTATGATGAATTATATTTTTCATCTAGTGAGTGCTCCTTCTTGAAATTTGTGTAAACCCATAGGGAGATAAGTTGAAAATATAGTTTTTTCCTCTTTTCCTCTAAAATTTGATGATGTAATCTAATCTTATTTTATTATTTCTACTATTATTTTATAATATCCTTAGGGGATCCATTTTAGACCTCAAAGTTTCTCTAATGCAGGGGTTGTTATGGAATATGATTCTTTGTTCCTAAACCCGTTGATGGTGGAAGCTAAAATTTGCAGTGTACATGTTTCTATGTGTGAGCCAATATGGCTTGAAAGCAATTTAGTTTTTCCTGTAAACAACTCTGACCCCTCTGTATATTTTTTAGACTATCCTTCATCTACGAATGGTTTCATTGGAGATATTCATTAATGTGATGATAGTATTCACGTGATCATGTTTGTTTCTTATGAGCTATTCTACAATAATTTAGAGGTATGCAAGATCATTACCAAAGTTACGTTGACTAAATGTAGAGTCATTAAAATCAGGTTTGTTGACAAGATTAGGATCTATATCCTCCACCTAACTAATTATCTCTAAGTGATGTCAACTTGAATATGCTCGTCGCTAACTACACACCTCACTTTGCCTCGTTTACATGTCATATTCTATTTCACCAGCAAACAAAAAATAGTTCAATATAATAATGTTATGCATGGGTTGAACTAACAAAATATTTTACATTAAAAAGAAAAACTCAGACAACAACACCTCACTTAGACTTCCATTGCAATTAAACAAGACCTAGCCCAAAAAGAAACTATTTAAATGAATATTCATAGACTACAAAAGAAAATTTAGAGAATTGTAGCTAAAAATAACATAAAATATGAATACCATAGAGTATAAGCATTCTAGCTTACCTTGTTACTGAATTCAAAAATAACAAAATAACATATAATTATATTTTATGAAAGTAATGATTAATTTCCATAGGTAACCTTTTTCGATAAGCTTCTCTTTATATCACCAGTTATAGTCTACATCAATGTAGATCATCACTAATTTAGTCTTTTCTCTGCTTCACATGTAAAATTTTATTTTCCCCATATTTTCACAAACCAAAAAATATTTCCCTCTTAAATTTTCCACTAACTTAATTTTTGTATTTGTTTATTTCCCTTTCAAGTTGACCTAAACATTTATTTAGTGAATCGACACATAATCAAGAGATAATTTCAATGCTTAATAACACTTACTTTAAAACATCGCATAATGATTGTTGTTTTTTAAAAAATCAATTGATATTTTAAAATAGTCCTCTCTGTATTTATTGAGTGAATGCATGCATAAACATGGCTCCACAATCAGTTCACGTTCTAGAAAACTGAAAGGATGTGCATAAAACAATATGTGTTAGAAATTTCATCCCCTCCTTTTTACACTTTTTGATATTTTACCCCTTGCACATAATCAACTTTATGGAGTCAAGATTATAGAATTTTAGAGATTTAATTAAGGCTAATAATGAAATGGCTATGCCTCACATTTTAATTTACAGAGGAAGATATGTGAGATTAATTAATTAAATCAATGTTAAGTTCATGTTTTCTTGTTGATGTCAAATTTACTAAGTAGTAACTAGATTATGTGCAATCATAACAAAGTCCATCATTCATGCAATTTGGACAAATATTAGTTGATGCTTTGTTATATTCAATGTGATTTTGCCTAGGTAACCAATGTATAAAATAGATATTTATGCATGGCTACATTGCTTCAGAAACATCATTTCATGTGTTAACCTAACTAAACAAAAATATCATATTGAGTAATTTACATATATGTATTCTTCATGACAAATCCTAGAGTTGTTGTCACCACATTCTCTGAGTTGTTACCTTTAATGGATATTATGTTTGACCATTGAAAAAACTACAATTAGAAACAATTTACTCCTTTTGTATTGCATTGCATAGGTATTTCAACTTATTCATCATCCTCATTCACAAAAAACGATAACTAAGTAGAGAAAAAGACAGTACTATAAATTCCGTTGCCATAAATAGTACACCTATAAGCTATGGGTTTCTCGGATTTATAGTTCATTCCTTTGTGTATACTATACTTTGATCCTTGGTATCATAAAGATTATAGCTAAAGCGAGTGTTGTATATTATATTATTATGCTCTATGAAATTCTTAAATGTGAATACTTAAACTTCATCCTCCATTTCCTCTCTAGATTCTGGAAAATTGACCATATTTCATTCGTCTATGTTCCCCTGTTCATTTTGACTTGGACAACCTTTAGACTATAAGTATCTGTTACAATTTCTTCTTACTATAAAATGAAATAAAAACATGATAACTCTGTAGTACCAATAAAGAAGAACTGATAGAAAAATTCAATACACTTGAATTGACATGATCTCTAAATATTTCATCATTTTACCATTACTTTGCTACAAATTCTTATGATATCAAAAATACTTTCCATTAATATATAAAAGGATATATGTTAACCATAGAATTAAGCCTTTAATAGTTTTTTATGATATTTGATTACATATTGATTATTCTTTTATATTTAATGATTACCAACATGTTGCCAACAAACAAGGAAATGTGCACACGAACTGTGTGAAGCATATCATTTTGATATGTTGTAACAAATATTGGTTACATATTATTGACTTGTAATATCAATGACATTATCTTCTTGATATATTTATAATGAATAATGATTATACATATGTGGAGTGTGAAGATGTAGAGGAAGTTGCCATTGTGGGGAAGAAATATATGAATATAAGTGTGCAAAGGAGATTCACTCATTATTTCAATTTGCTCTGATGCATACTGGCTGTAGAGACATGTGCATACTATTGAATTCTTTACAAATAGTAAATTTTATTAACCACTCAAATGATGTGTTTATTATGCTTCGATTCACCAAATAAATTTCAGAAAGGAGGTTACCCCCTCGAAGAGGCTCATTCATGAGGTGTTGATCTTTCTTTTCTATCTTTTTCTCAGTTGGTTTCATAACATAAAATAGGATGTGATCTAGCCACAAATATTGGTGGAGAGGCTAAGGCACATGAGACCTCCAATACCCAGAATGGGTTTGGGAATATTCCAAATAGTTTTGTAGATATTAAAATAATTAATATTTTTAATGGAGTCCATAAGTCTAAACTTAGGGAAAATAAAATATAAATGTGAATTAATATAAATTGTGTTAGAATGGTCCAAAAGTCATGGACCAAGCCAGATCTAATATTATCCATCTATTAGGGACTTAATCTCGGTCGTTGATCTGTCAATGAGAAAAGTATAAGAGGAGGCTTGAGGGTCACTTGGAGAACACACTAAGAGATCAAGATTTCGACTTTCTCAAGCTAGGTTTGCTAAGAAAGTTGAGAGAGTGATTAGAGTTGAAGCTGAGGGGTAGTGAATACAAAATTGGAGAGGCAAAGATAACATCCGGAGCATCAACGTAGTAGCTAGAGAGAGGGAAAATGCCAAAACTGTCGGAATAGCCGAAACTCCTGGGAATTACCAGAATAGCTAGATGTGCAGGGAACTATAGAAATAGCCAGGAAATCTGACATAGAGGGAAAAAGCCAAAATGGATGGGAACAGCCAGAACTACTAGGAGCTATTGAAATAGCAAGAAAATCTCGACCATGTAAGAGTAAGCATAGTCTAGGAGATAATATCTCATTAAGTTAACTAGACTATGCTTACTCCTTATTTACCTATATTTCGGTTCTAGCATTCTTTTTTTTTTACCACACTATTTGAAGAGAGGAAAGGATAGAGTCACAGGATCTGACATGGATATAGTTGGTGAGGTTCGGTCGGGAACAACTGGAACTACCGGGAATTACTAAAATAGCCAGGAAAGTTAATGTAGAGGGAAAAATATGGAACTGTTGGGAATGACTAGAACTGCCATGAGAGTTGATGCAGTCCGTAGAGGCTCACGTTGGGGTTTTGTCGGGAAGATTAGAACTATGGAGCTATTGAGTGTTTATCGGGGTTTCAGTCGAAATATCTGTTTCCCAGTAGAGAGGTGCTACTTCCAAGAGTTTTCTCAGTTGGGTAAGCCTGATTTAGCACCTAGATTGTATTTGAAATTGATTAATAAATCAAACCCTTAGATAGTTGCCCTAATTTTCCCCCAATGGTTTTTTCGGGCACATTATTCCAAAAAAACAGTGTCACTTGTGTTCTTGTTTCTATTTCCCTCAGTTGATGATTTGTAATGTGTTGAGCATGTACTTTTATTTATTTACAAAAGAAGTAGGTAGGAATAAATCAGTAAAGTACATGAAGGGTTTCTAACGTGTCAAACATAGAAATTCGAACATGTCATACCCTGTAAAAACCATGTGATTGATAACAAGCGAACCATACACCAACATGCAAAGCCATGTATGACCAAACTAACTAGGAAAACACACATACAAAGGGTTACCTGCAAGTATTCATGTTGAAGATGATAGATCCTGCTTTCCTTTCCTTGATCTTTTCTTTCTTTTCCTTTCCTTTTATTTCTTTTCCTTTCCTTGCTCCAAACTAAAGTGCTCCAAGAAAACTCTAAGTGAAAAAGAGTGAGAGAGAAATAATAATGAGAGAGATCCAAACTTGAACTAACCAAGAGCTTACACTCACAAAACTTGCCAACTGATCCTCAATAAGCCTTTTATGCATGAGGCCTCTCGTTTCTTCATTTTCCATTATCTTCCTTCATTTTCCTCCTCACATGAAATCTCTGACCTTTCACCTTACGTTTCTCCTAATTTCCTTTATTTTCATAAATAAATGTACCACAAATATATTTTTTCCTTTTAATATCGTTTCCTTAGCCTTTGCTAATTTTCCTTAGACAAAACATATATCCATTGATGCCCATTAGCGAAAATTTTCCCAACATTCAGATTGGAATAAGTGTCCCTTAACCATGGTCTAATTTTTCCTTTATTAACTTTTATTACATGAACTTTTCAGCTCGCCTATTACACAATTTCTCCATATGGTGTTTTCAACAATATGAACAATGGGTGATGTGTGCATTGAATGCACTATAAGTGATATTGTTGGTTGGAATTATAAGTGTTGTGGCAAGTACAACAACTTAAAGTTTTTTTGCATTTAGGGAGATTTCATTAATAAGTTTAATTAACCATGTGCAGAAATGACATCTTAATAAAGTAACAATTGCAATGGTTAGGCACATGTGCTCTTATTAACAAATACCTCACATGATACACATGAAGGTAAGTACTTATTAAAGCAAAGTATCGAAAATATTAATTCCTACTTATCCTATGGATAAACATGTGATAATCATGGTGTTAGTAGTGTATTTTGGTTTATTATTTTAATTACTTTTCAATACAATTTTTTCCTTTACATTAATGGTTTTCTAAAAGTAACATATTGTTTATAAGAGATTCTCTCAACTTACTTTCAAGATGACAATATATCATATCTATCTTTTAGGTAAATACTCACATATTTATATATACTGAATTATATTATTAAACTAACCTAGATCCATCTTAATCCTTGATCTACCAAGTACCTCAAGAGATTTGACACCACTCAGTCAAAGTTAAGATGTATCTAGGTTGGTTTAATTCCCCCCTTTAAATTAGACTATACTCCACATGAATACAATTGGTAATACCATATGTATTGATAAACGTAGAGCTCAAAAACCATAGGTACCTTATCTACTCAACAAAAATTAATTTAAACTTAGAATGTTTGTCTTAAGATAGGGTTAATTTTATTTCATTGACTCAATTAAAATGTTTACATTACACTACATTAATTTTTATTTCTTTTTTTATGTATTTTGACGAGGTCAAAATGTATTTGTTTTTATTTAATTTTTATGTGTTTTGACCAAGTAAAAATGTTTACAGTACAATACATGCAAAAACTCTTAACATATGGTTAATATTATTATATTTTGATTGAGTTAAAATGTTTACATTACATTACATTATTTTTTTATTTATTGTTATGTTTCGTATTTTTACCTAGTCAAAATATTTATAAGAGAAGACATGTTGGATATGTTGGAGAGTGTCTATCCATGAAATAAATCATTTAAAATGAGATATAAAAGTACAAATATTTCATATTTTATTTATTTAAAAAAAAAAACTTTAAACTTTTATGATAAGAATAGAATTTGATACTTCAATATGAGTGATGAGTCAATTTATATCGGTTGATAATAGTATTGTTAAACCAACTTATTTACCAACTAAGTTATAATAGTTTTTCCTACTACTTTGATCCTAGAAAAAAACTAGAAAATCAATCTTTTTAATTTAACGATCAATATACTTATAATAATAATAATAATAAAAAGAAATTATTTAATTAATAATAACCAAATGGTTTCCCCATTTCTCTATATTATGAGAATAAAATAGGAAAGATAATATATTCGGCACATAATTTCATTTAAAATCTTATAAAAAAAATAAACTCAATAAATAATAATAGTCATAATATATTATTAGAGTTTATAAATGAAAACAAATTATAACCTTACTTTCTAAGTAATGTGCATTTTTATAAAATCACCCACTAGTTAATTTTAGATTAATTTATTATTAGACACTTATTGTAGAGTATTGAGATTGTGTTGTTTTATTTAGGATTTAGATTTACTTATTAGGGAGTTCTTCAAACTCCCTAATAAATTTGTAATCTTTTAAATGTATGAATTTTCTTGTTGATGAATAAAATGTTTGTTAAGTGAAGGCACTCTCGAGGTTTGGTTGGCCTCAAGTGAGAGGTGCACATTTCTTCCATAATTTAACTCAACTTAATTTTAACTTGGCAACAAACCTCTGGTTGTGAGAGTTGTGGGTCATATGTTATTGACTTAAGGAGCATTGATGTGTCACCTATTGTTGTCACTCACTGCTAAATGTGTTTTTAGCAGTGAAAAGGATGAGAAATAGAAGTGAAGTTTGAAGCCACTTCCCAAGCCACAAAAGCTACGAAAGCTTAATTGGACCCTTTCCATTGCATATTTCTCAAAATAGGATTTCCAGTGGTATAGAGAAGTCTAAAAATTGACTTCTGGATAAGAAGTTAGAGAAGTTTTAAATTACACTTGGAAAACTAGAAAACGAAGAGAAAAATAATAAAGGAAAAGGCTGATCGCAAATCACAATCGGGGCTTCCAGCAGCGACAAAGGAGGGCAGTGATATCACCAATTAGTAATCACTGAAATCACAGATCACATATCAGAGATCAGAGCAGTCAAGAAGTATCAACGGGGGTAATATCAATGATCAACTGATCGCTGATATTGTAAATCGGCTATCGGCGGGTCCAAGACAGAAAAAATATCGCATATTGGTAGTGAGAGGGCCATGGCACATAGCGTATCAACGGTTCATGGTCCTGAGTTCTCATATCCCATATCGGCAATCGCAGGAACAAAAGGGTGCACAGAAACACAGGCTCATGAAGCCGTCGATACTAATAACACTAAAATCATAGAGATTCAGGCCCTTAGTGTTAAATCGTCACGGAAGGCCAAAAACATTTAACAAAGGAAATCGATGCAAAGACACGGACGGGAAAGCCTTTTTCTCTCTACTCCAGGGGGGCATGTGTCAGAATACCATTGGTCCTTATAAATGACATGGCAATTGATGTCATTATGACATGCTAGCATGGATATGATGTGGGAGCATGGAGATGACATGATAGTGTAGAGAACACGTGGCACGTAAATTTGGCATTTTCAGGGGTCCTATGGAGGCATTTCCATGTGACACATTTCACCACTTACAAGGTGACACATGGTAGTGATGACATCACCCATCGCAAATTGGCGATCGATGATGGTACAAGTCAAGGCCCTTCTCCATCGAAGCCCCTTCTGGCCTATGGTTGGCACATGTGAAAGACCCTACCAGATGCGATAATTTATACATCCTACCTTCTTAAAGTCCTATGTTTGGACCATCATTAAACACTATAAAATGAGGTAAAGAGGCTCTTTCTCTTGTATTGTGATTGTGATACCCCGAGTGGGCCCAGTCCTGTAGATTAGAGATCGCAAGGGTCAAGAGGTGATATCAAAGTCAAGCATCAGAAATTGCTTAAGTGTGGGATTCTACATATAAAAGGAAAAAGGCCCCAAAATAGGATTCTGATGGCGCTAGTGCCTTAGGTGTAAGCAGTTGATCATAGCCCCCGATCATATGAAGAGAAACACTAAAAGGGGCTATACCAAAGGGTACCAAGGGGCATTAGAGCTCGTTCTTTGTAATGTTTTGAAATGAAAAGCCCCGATACAGCGAGGCTCCGAGAGCATGGTGCAAAGCTTTAAAGGTGAACTGGTCAGTAGCTGAGACTTTGAAGTAGTATGGGGATGTGGCAGAGAGATTTGTGCCAGTTTTGCAGAAGCCCCTGCAATAAAAAACTAAGTAATACAAGGGCCGCTAAAATAAATTTGTATGCTCTTCTACCCGACTTTAGACAGTAAATGGAGGCACTAGGCTCCGTTTTGATACATAGGAAAAGGCTATTGGGACATGATCCATTTCCACTCTGCGACAGGCATTTACAGCTGACCCACTCCAAACTCCAGAGAAAAAGTTACTCGGGCAGTTGAGGTGAAAGCAACAGGGACTAGCTGATTAGCTAGAAGGACACAAAATGACAAAGATGTGGTCTGACCAGGCATTTTCATAGGAACAACATAAATACCTCTTCCTCCATCATCCTCTATTTTCCCTTCTCTTATTATTTCTATAATTTCCTTATTTCCAAGAATGGACCAAATCCTGATTGTAAAAATTTTGGTCAACAAAGCCTTACATTCACCAAGATAGCTAATCTAGTAGACAGTTGGAGCTCTGGATAAGATATTTTTGTGACAACAACCCAAGCTCCACCAATTCTTATAAATAGGGGGAAGCAACACTTTAATGAGTTGGTGAGATTTTTTGATTCCATTTTTGGTTCTAAAATACTTGTTCATGAGGGACTTGATCAATGCACATGGTGAATGTAATGGACTGGTCATTGGGACCCTCTAAATATTAATGAAATTATTCCAGTGATTTCAAGAAAATAATTGTGTAGTATGTTTTCCTCTCTGTAATCTTATTCCATGTATATTTTTCTTCCTCTAAAATAGTGTGATGAAGCTGTCAATTTCTCCCTTATTCATGATTTTTTATTTGTTTCCATGTAGCGACAATACCTATGTTAGCTACAGATTTACTTAAGTACCTATAATGTGGACATATTTGCTTGAGCTTTTGGATACAAATGTGCCCATGCGTATATGGCCTAAAACCTTCTTTGCACTCCAATATTTCTCCCAATCTGTTGGGTCCCTATAATACTAGTGATTGCCCCATTACTATTGTAGTTGTACCCCTTATTAATATTGTTGTTCCCCTATTGTCCCCATATTGTTATTACTGTGCCCCATAGAATCCCTCTATTGTTATTTTTGTGGCTTTATATTATTATTGTTAGGTCGGGTAGGTTATATTGTGACTCCTTAGACTCCTAAATATAGAAAGGAGGTTTTGTCATTTGAATCATCCAAGAATTGTAAGAGGCTGAATTCTAGGGCGTTGATCTATCTTTTCTATCTTTTTTCTTGAGCTGGTTACATAACATATGGTATCAGAGCTTTGGATTCTAGGGTTTCGCTGCTCCAAAGAGGTCATCGTGGCATTTTCGCTGTAATTTTTTTTCTACAACGTTTCAGAAGTTGAAGAAAAACCCATTTGAGAAGACATCGCGCTAAATCTCGGGTCTGAATTTTAGAGCTTTTTACGCTATAGTTACGAATATATGATCTGAGGAAGTTGGGTTTTTTGCAGACTCCTGAATTACATTCCAAACAGGTGACCTGGGGAAAATCATCATAATTGTTTCTCTGAGCATTGGATTGAAATTTCGTAAGAAGGTGTAGAAAGATGACGGACTACAATTTCTTCTATATATTTTTTGAGAGCTGAAGGTTGAAACAGTGAATCGTGGCACGTTGTACAAGTTCTCTCTACTGAACTAGTCTATAATCTCGGTCACTGTGGGAGATTTGCCATAACTCTTCATTGGAGAATCCAATTGGGGTCCGACTAGTGGCATTGGAAACAGGACACAGAGGGCTACCGTAGGTGACAATTTCAAAATTGGATGATTCGAGATTACAGAGATACATCAGAGGCAATATCGAGCTCCTACAAAGTGAAAAAAGGTGTGTATATTTTTTTAAATGTTTGCTTAAGCTTGGTTTAAAAAAATTATTGAAGGATTCAAAATGCATAGTAAGAATTACAATAAAATTGATGCCCCAAAGAAGAAAATGCAAAACCTAGTAGGGACCTGAAAGCTCTAGCATGACTCATGAAGAAGAGGAAAAAATCAACATGATAATCAAAATATGAGACCAAGTGCAACAAGTGTCAATTGCACAAAAAGGAACATATCTAAGATGGATTGTTTAAAGAAAGGTGTGAAGCTAGATGAAGACTGGAGCTAAAGATGGACGATTTGAGAAGATTTGAAGACAGACATGAAGAATTGAAGAAAAACATGAAAAGTTGCTACAAGAAAGGGTCACTAATGGTGAAAAGGTAGTAAAGGAGCCATGATGAGAACAAAAGAAATGTTAATAATGATTCCATAGACTCTAATGTTGGATCGAAGACTCACCATATTCCAAAAATTGATATGAGGAAGTTTGATGGCAAGGATCCCGCAACATGGATATTACAGATGGAGCAATTTTTGAATCTCAATAATGTGCAAAACACACAAAAGGTATGTATTGCAACTTTATATTTGGAACCAAATCAGTTTGTATGGTATCAATGGCTTCGCTTTCGTAAACAATTTATCACTTGGGAAATTTTTACGGAAGAATTGATAGCACATTGTGAGGATACAAAAAGCAACACTTTTTTTAGCCAATTGATAAGTCTCAAACAAAAGGGTTCAATAATGGAGCACATTGAGGAGTTCCAAAAATTGAACATAAGGGTATAAGATATTCCAGACGAGCATAGGATTGATGTGTTCATATGGTCTTTAAAGGATAATATCCAACATGATGTTCAACTTTGGGAGCTTGATTCATTAGAGAAGGCATTCAGGTTAGCAAGAAAAATGGAAAGAAAAATTATGGCAACCAGGAAGCATACCACTCACAACTATAAAGACGGAATTTTTGTTGCTACTAGTCTTCCACAACCTCTAAGGTTGACACCACAAAAATTGGAAGAAAAAAGAGGAAAAGGTCTTTGTTACAGTTGTGATAGAAAATACACTAAAGGTCATAAGTGTGCCGGAAAGAAATTATTCTACATAGATTGTGAAGAGGAAGAAGAAAAGGAGCAAGAAAGGTCAAAAGAAGAGGATATACTCCAGGAACAAAGCCTAGATAAAGAACAAATGAATCCGACCATATCTTGTAATGCATTGGCGGGAATTACCACTCCTCAAACCATCAAGATAGAAGGAAAAATCAAGAAGAAAAGTAATAGTGTTGATTGATTAAGGAAGTACCCACAATTTTATTCATTGTAAGGTAGCAAAAGAATTGAATTGCTTCTTATATCCAGCACCAGAGTGTCAAGTGATGGTTGCAAATGGAGGAACAATAAATTGCTTTGGAAAGTGCCATAATATCAATCTATCCATGGGAGAATATGTATTGACTAGACCAATGCTTTCCATTCCAATGGGAGGTGTTGATGTTGTATTAGGAGTCCAATGGCTACAATCCTTGGGTACAATAGCTTTTAATTTTCAAGAACTTTTCATGAAATTTTCTATGGAAGGAAAGGAATTTGTATTAAGAGGTATTGCAGGGAAACTAGGAAAGATAATCAGCTCTAATGGTATGACAAAGCTTCTAAAAAAGGAACGAAAAGGTGTAATTGCACAATTATGTTCACTAGATGTTTCCACATTGGAATCATCTATTTCTCCAGATCTCCAAATAGTCTTGGACAATCATTCCAAGGTATTTGAGACTCCCAAAGGTCTCCCACCTATTCGTGATCATGATCATGCTATTCATCTGATTCCAGGAAGTGTTCCTCCAAACATCAGGCCGTACAGATATCCCTATGCCCAAAAGAGTGAAATTGAACGTATGGTTGCAGAAATGCTAGAGGTTGGTATAATTCAACCGAGTCAAAGTTCCTTCTCTACTCCAGTAGTATTGGTGCACAAGAAGGATGGATCATGGTGCATGTGTCCGGATTATAGGAAGCTCAATAAGCTCACTATTAAAGACAAGTTTCCCATTCATGTCATTGATGAATTAATAGATGAATTGCATGGATCAATTTACTTCACCAAGTTGGATCTTCATTCAGGATATATCAAATTAGAATGAAGACTGAAGACATTCCGAAAACAACATTTAGAACTCATGAGGGTCATTATGAATTTTTGGTCATGCCTTTTGGCCTTACCAATGCACCCTCAACATTTCAAGGTTTGATAAATTCAATTTTCAAACCATTCCTTAGAAGATTTGTGTTAGTATTCTCTGATGATATACTAATCTACAGCAAGTCTTGGAAGGATCATGTTGAACATGTTGACATGGCGCTACAACTATTGGAGGAAAAACAATTATATGCAAAAAGATCGAAATGTTTCTTTGGAGTACAAGAGGTGGAATATCTAGGTCATATTGTATCTCATAAAGGAGTTAAGATAGACCTTAGAAAAATTAAAGCCATTAAGGAATGGAGAATCCCCACATCCATAAAGCATCTGCAAGGATTTCTTGGGTTGACAAGGTATTATCGCAAGTTTGTTAAGAATTATGGGAGAATAGAAACACCTCTAACAACACTATTGAAGAAATATGCATTTTCATGGACTCCAGAAGCAACAAAGGCCTTCGAACATCTTAAAGAGGCAATGTGCCAAGCACTTATCTTAGCTACACCGGACTTCACAAAAACCCTTACTGTGGAATGTGATGCTTCAGGAAATGGAATTGGTGGTATTTTAATGCGAGATGAAAGACCCATTGCTTTTGAAAGTCATCCAATCAAGGGAATGTTTTTACACAAAGCTATTTATGAGAAGGAAATGTTGGAAATACTCCATGCACTTAAGAAATGGTGACCCTACCTAATGGGAAGACACTTCAAGGTAAAAACGGATCATGATAGCCTTAAATACTTTTTAGAACAAAGATTATCCTCTGAAGAGCAACAAGTGGGTCACAAAGATGTTGGGTTATGAATTTGAAATCATCTACAAAAAAGGGAAGCAAAATGTGGTGGCAGATGCACTCTCAAGAAAGGATGAGGATGTGGAAGCATTGTTGTGTGCCATTTCTATTATCCAACCAGATTGGATAAATGAAGCAAGGGAGGAATGGAAGAATGACGAAGAACTGTGGGAACTTATTCGAAAGCTACAACAAGATTCCAGTACGTCGAATACATTTAGCTGGAAAAATGATTCGTTATGGTACAAAGATCACTTATACCTCTATAAGAAGTCCAAGATAAAACAAAACATTCTTATGGAATTGCACACTTCTCCCTTAGGAGGGCACTCAGGATTTTTAAAAACTTACCACAGGTTAAGAAGGAATTTTTTGGGAGGGCCTTAAATCAGATATTCAAAAGTTTGTGGCGGAATGTTTGGTTTGCCAACAAAATAAAGTTGAACAATTAAGACACCCGGTCTATTACAACCTTTATCCATTCCAAGCCAACGTTGGGAGGAGGTTTCAATGGATTTTATCACAGGTTTACCCAAGTATGAGGGAAAGAATGTCACAATGGTGGTAGTTGACAGACTTACCAAGTATGCACACTTTTGTGCATTATCAAATCCATTTAAAGCCAGTACATTTTTTAGTGCATTTATGGAAACAATTCAAAAGCTACATGGAAACCCAAAGATTATTGTAAGTGACAGAGATCTCATTTTCATTGGAAATTTTTGGACAAAATTATTTACTTGTCTTGGTACTGAGTTAGCTCATAGCTCATCTTATCATCCTCAATCTGATGGGCAAACAGAGATAGTAAACAAATGTTTGGAAGGATATCTTCGTTCCTTTGTATCTGATAAACAAACACAATGGGTCAAATGGTTGCCTCTGGTTGAATGATGGTATAACACTTCCTTCCATACAACAACAAAAATGACCCCATTTATGGCACTTTATGGGTATCGGCCACCATCCATCACATCATATTTAAGAGAAAATTCTAAGGTTCAAGCAGTGGAACATCACATCAAACATCAACAACAAGTCCTCCAACTCTTAAAGGATAACCTCGTGTTGGCACAGAATAGAATGAAACAACAGGCAGATCAACATCGCACCGAAAGAAGTTTTGTTGTAGGTGATTGGGTATTTCTACGGCTACAACCATATAAGAAAA
>APFE031444525.1:0-11285 GCA_000404065.3 Pinus taeda
AGTGGGGGTAGGATCAAGTCCCCTATGGATAAAATTCTCCGCTGTTCGGGAAGAATCCTTAGCAACAAGGCTGGAATATGCAGATTGGGCCTTTACAAAGGCCTTACTTTCCCTTTAATCCATAATTGCCATTTTTAGCTACATTGGAACTACCTGATGTCTTGAGGCTTACAAATGATCCCATTATTTATTCACCGTACTAGCCTCCAGTTCCTTATAAAATTCTAAGTGATTTCCCTAAGTTCGAAGGAAAACCTAAATAGGAACCTCAAGCCCATGTGATGACATATCACTTATGGTGTTCTTCCAATTCTTATGTTGACGATTATATTCATCTCTGCCTCTTTCAGCAAACCTTGATAGGTGCTACTGTGAAATGGTATGTCGAGTTGGCTCAGGGTAGCTATGCTAACTTTAACTCTTTGGCTATGGCCTTCCTCACCCACTTACAATTTCCAGTCCATTGTGAAACTGGTACTTATTTTCTCACATCTATGAAGCAAGACATTGCGACCCATATTTCTGATCATATCCATGAATGGATATGTCAAAATCACCTCATAAAATTTGAAATTCCTGATGATTTGTTAACTGAATGGTTCACCAAATCATTCATAAATAAAATTTCTAAATATATAGCAATGGGTGGATATGTTACCAAGGATCAAGCTATTTCCCATGCCTAGTATTTAGACTTAGTCTATTCCCAATCTCGCACGCTATATGAAATGTTGCCTGATGCTCCAAAACCATCTTTGGATCCAACATCTTCAAATTCTCCCAATGTAGCACTTGTTGATGGTATACCTAGATCAATGTCTCAATCTTCCACCAAATCTTATTTGAAGAAAAAATCTATTTCAGATACTGGTTCTAATCATCCTTTGAAAAATTCATCAAATCCTAGTAAAACCCGCGAGGTGCATGCTGTCCAGTCTACCACGACAGATAAAGCCTTGAAAGGTAAGAAAAAGGGTAAAGGCAAAGCAAAATTCGATAACCCAAAATAGGATCCTCCCAATTCATCTATTAATGATGCCTCTAAATGATAGACGAAATATCCTTAACTCATTTGTGAGGAAGACCATTATACCAAGATTTGTCCCCAACATGCTGAAGTTAATCATTTATTACAAGGGATTTCGACTATTTTGAAAGAGACTTTTCTCTCTCAGTAGACTCAGTTGGTAGACCAACCACAATCCTCTGCCACCTTTGGTTCTCAAGTTTTCATGATGTAGGGTTCATTGCCTATCTCTGTCGCTACTCAATCAAAAGATTATCAAACCCCTCAAAAGAAGATAGTGGATAAAGAAGCCATTGATATACCTTCTACTTCTACTCCACCAGTTTTTGTCCACTCCATATTGAGTGACCTAATAATGAATCTATTCTCTAACCACCTCCCAAAGGTGTGCTTCAGAAATCATCCTATAATCCTAATGCTAGAGCTGCACAATATTACAATATAGTCAAAGATCTAGCTCAAGCGCCTTCATTGATGTTTGCTTTGGAAGTCCTCCAAACATGTCCAATGCAACGAAAATCATTGTTGTCTGCTATAGGAGTTGTTGATCCTGTTGATTCTAGTTTGATTACTTTCAATCTTGAAAACCATGTTCCTCATCTTCCTCATTAGATTTCTTTTCTTGATTCAAGTTATTATAAAGGGAAAGATGATCCATTGGACTATCATTGATGCAGGTGCTTCCACCTGCATCATGTATATTTCATGTTTGAAAGCCATTGGCTCTCCACCCCTTAACTAGTCCCTGAACACCTTAGAGGCCTTTGATGGCAGGGGCTCCTGTCACAATTTTTCCTATCAATTTGGAAGGGAAGACTGTTGAGATAGAAATTGAAGTTGTAGATGCCATGTTTTGGACCCATGCCATGTTTTGTGTGGTTTACTCTTTGTTATGGGTGCTTCGTTTTCCTCATGAAGGAAAAATTATCACCGTCGACCAATTGTCTTTTTTCTCTTCTAGTTCCTCGAACGGACATGTCCCATATGTGGGAAATACCGAAATTCCATATGAGAGTGTGGGGGAATGTCTTTTTAAAGATTCTACTTTAATGGGAACTTTTTTTTCTCCAACCTCTGAATGTCACCTCGATCAATATGATCCTTGTCTCTATAGATCCATGGATTATTCCTTCTCTGTATTAGATTGATTTGTTTGGTGATTCCATGCTGCTAAGTCCATTGGAAGAAGCTTATCATGAAATTTTATTGGCTTCGACGGTGTTAGGTTCCTATACCAATAGGAGTCATAATTTTGAATGACTAAGGTGAAGCCTTGTAATATTGTACATACCTTTTCTTTCTGCAAATGTTTTCCATATTAAAAAATAAAAAATGTAAAGAGGGTATGTCCTAAAAGAATAATCAAAGGACAAAAAGAATGAAAAGGGTAAAAAAATGAAAATATATGAACCCTAGAAGACAAAAAGAGACCATGAAAGTGTAAGTCAAAATGGCATAGCTATTTACTTTTATGCATAATAAAGATTGTGTGTAGCTTGTCACTCATGCTACAATCCATGCTAATCAAACTATTTAATCTTGATTATATCATGCTTTGAATTTTATGTTTATTGTTAGTGAATAAAATCTGACCAAATAGTGTAATCTTGGCAGATCATTAGATAGGTAGAGTAAATAAAAGAGCTCATTAGTTTAATCTAAGCCCTTAGATGATATAAGGTTAGAATTAGATAGTTTACTTTGAAAAAGAAAAGAAAAAGATTGATAAGGGTTTGCTAGCCTAAATTCACCCAAATAAAGTGAAGAAACAATGGTAGGATGAGTAAGTGGGTAAGTAGTAGAAAGGTTGCAGAAATATCATGTGATTATGCAAAAGCACTTATGTCATTATCTTAAATGAAATTTTAAAAAATGCATAAGTAGTGGACAAAGAAAAAACAATGGTTCACAATATGGTTTATTTAACACCCCCTCATTTATTTCACTCCTCCGCTTCATTGATTTCCCTTTCATAATAAAAATATTAATACCTATAGTTCTTTAAGTCAAAGAGGCTCAGAGAATTTCTTTGACTTTTGGTGGGACCAGACCCTCGGCTTGATGACTTAAGAAGGAAAGGTGTTAAATTGCTATGCAATTCACTTACCCCCCTCACAAAACCCCTTTCCCAAGGTTAAATTCTTTTTTCCTAGGAAAACCCCATGATAAACATATTTTATGCAAAAACCCACCAAATACATTTATCTTAAGTACTAAGTGTATGCAAAGCACATAATATTTTGTATACCTAAGTACAATACCCCTTCCAGTCATTTCACCTCATATTAACTTTTTAATTAAATATATAAAATTCTAGAAAAACCCATTGGCCCGTATATGTTTAACTCCTTTATATAAATAATCCTACCCCTTAGTTTATTTATAAACTATATGACTACCCCATATCCTACAATATATATTAAAATCCCGTCCTTAGTCCTTAATCCTATATTAAAGAACCTATGATAAGATTAAGCTTTAATTTAATCCTATACCACCAGTGATTAGACCCATGGCCCCCCCTGAAAACCTTTTGTGTAAATCGACTTGCACCTCCATTGCCTAACCAGTATTGGTCGTCCCTTCCCCACATCCAACGACTTACGTCCATATTGGTCTGGCCTGACATCCGTCCTTTACTCACCCGATAAGGAAGTTTTCCTCTTGACCCCCGATGCTATGTGTCAAACAATGAATGGAATTGGGCGACCCCTCCCGAATGCCGCTGTACCACAAAAGTGGTGTGATGGCCCTCCTAAACCACTTCCCCTATCTAACCAAAAAAATGTCATTGTTCATCAATCAATGAACCGGCCAAAACTAATGTTTTTTCTATATAAGCCCAATTACCCTTCTTTTCACTCTTTTCGTGCATTTTCTATTCAGAACTCAAAAAGTCCTTGTGACCCCTGCGAACATAAAATTTGCTCACAGACCTCCGCCATTGCTCCATAAACACTACAGACATCCTAGATCATTCATCAGTCCGTACTAGAACCATACAAACCTCTGTAGCTGCCATCAACCACCATTTATAGTCAATTTCTCCCAATTCCAGGTATTTAACCATGGAATACCAACTCCATTATAAAATTCCAAGTAAATTCACCCTCATAATACTATTAATTAAGTAAAAAATTTCAATTTTTACTTTAATTTTAACACTCTAAGCCATAACCATCTACAAGACCTCTGTTTACCTAAAAAACCCTTTGACAAATCCCAAGAGCCTTTTTCAGAAAACCCTAGAGCATAATTCAAATCCACAAGAATTGAATTATGGTTGCCCCCATCGCCATGGATTTTAGACCAATTACAACTCCCCATACAGACCTGGACCACCTTACCCTGGTTGAAAGGGACTTTCAAATAAAAGATACCACTGCCCTAGAGCCTCTGCTCAAGGTGCATTGTCAAAGTAGGGAGAAATACTATAACCATGTTGATGAAATTGGCATGTGGGAGTCAAATTTTCCCAAATACCAGTTTCCCCAAGTTCACATCTTTCCAGAGATTGTTCACATGTGATATGCATGCTACATCCCCAACCATAGAACTATAATATCTCATGACTAGAAGGTCCTATTGACCATCACAGCTGAGTCCATTAATGAAATATTACAATTCCAACCAGAGCCAAACCTAACGCCACTCTCAATTGGAGACTTATTAGACTAGTATCCCAAGCGAAGCTCTGCAAAATCAGCCTAGCTATTCCAAACCTTCATTAAAGAGGAAAAACACATCCCCAAGGACCCCCTCCATATGTAGCAGCTATTTTCTCTCCATGGGGCCAGAAAATTGTGGCCATGATATCATTTGTTTTAGGTTATACCACAAGTGAGTACATTGATGAAATTATCCTTGCTTTCATGTCCATCTGTACCCCAAGATAGCCTCTTGCAACCATATATGACTTTACCACATTCATAGCTGATAGAATGCATGAGAAATTCACAAGGATTGGCAATGAGAGGGTGTTCAAATACTATTCTATATTGTATCATCTATTTTTGTATTATCAATCATAAAAGTTTCCTTTTACCCTCCAAAATCTTGACACCAAGGGCCAACCCAGATCTATAATCTTTTGGACCCCTTTTTTCCATGAGTTTAGATCACCATATACCTACTCAAACTTTATATATTCTTTTGTGCATCTAGCTGTGACCATGCTCACTGGGAATCCTCCACCTAGGATAAGCACAAAAATAAAGAGAGTCCTTCAACTTTCCAAGTGGACCAAAGTGGGTGACTGGTAGCTTTATCAGAACCACATAGAGATCAGAATATATGATTACATGCTTGCACCATACAAGCTTCCAAGATACCTCCCCATGAGGTTGTTTTCCTTAGAGTATTACAGGCAGATGAAGTCAACTTCATCAATGCCAAGAAGAAGGCCTATTTTAAAATCAAGGATCAACTAGGTCCCTTCATATGCAATTCCAGAGAGGCAGGGAAAGAAGTAGACCTAATTTTGCAAAGAATGAAGTTACAAAGGAGTTTTGTATGGAGATATGACCCTTTATAATTCATTACCAAGAAAATAAAAAAGGTCAAGCTAGGACCCTTCATTCACCACCCCATACCAGAAATAGAGGCATATGCCAATCAAATAGAATGGGTGGAAGGTACCCTAGTAAACCAAGACAACACCACAGTAGATGTAGAAAATGCCCTGATTGATTTGGAAAAGCAGCTTGATGACAACTCTTTCTTATAGGTACTAGAAGGAAGAGCCATGAGCACCCCTCCAGTCATGCAAGCTCCTCAGAATGAGGAGAAGATTCCAAAAAGAAACAGAGAGGGAGCTTCCACTTCAGGAATGGACACCTCAAATTTGCAACAAGAAACAAGCAAGTGGCAAAGGCTCAATCTGGCCTCTGAACAGGAATACACAGAGGAATCAACACACATTACCAACATAGAGGCAGCAAGAATTAGGCCTACTACTCCATCTGAAGGCATGCAAGAGCCTTCCACACCACAAACTCAGATGTTGGAAAGGCAACTTAGTGTGGAAGTATCATCCTTCAGCATGTTTGCTGATAAAGACCAGGACATAAAGGAAAGATACAAGGAAATCAAAGCTAGAAATGAGAGGCTTAAGGCCCAAACATATGCTCAGTACCTAAAGCTGACTCCCACCAATAAAATAAGGCTAATGTCAGCGTTTGAAATTAAAGAGGGGAAGCTGCAGATGTCTTTCATCAAACCTACAGCTCAACAGCCCAAGATAACATCTGATTTCAAAAAGGTTGACTTTGAAGTGTTGGCCAGGGATATTCATCCTATAGACCAGATTGAACTGCATAAACAGGTTGGAGAGATGGTATACTCCACCTTGACAGGTAAAGCCATAGCTGCTCATCAAATACAGAACTCTTTGAACAACAATTCTGTACAATTTTAGTTAGAGAAGGCCTCCTCACAGGCCAAGGATACAAGGATGAAGTCCTTAGAAGTCTTAGTGATTGAATTGGGACATGATCCCAAGGACATAAAAGCAACAGAGCAACTTATAAAAAAGAAAAATGATGATATTGTTGCACTTAAGAGGAAATTAAAAACACCCCAGCTGCAACATCCTGAAACTCTATAAGTCATGGAAGCCCAAACTAGAAATGAGGAGTTGATGGACTTGGTCCTAAAGCTGAATGATCAATTACAAGAGACAGAAAAGGATTTGGACACTTTAATTCAATTGAAGCAAAGCGATATGGCCACAACTTCAAAAGATGTCATCCCTACAATATCCACAACAGTCCCTTCTACACTGGCAGCTTCATTAGCACCTACAGTTCCACTTACCACAACATTTCCAGTCAAACCATGTCACGCGGAATGAGTCGATCTTGCAGACAAGATAGACCTTCCTAGAATCTAAAGAAGACCTAATGACAAGCAAACCAACCAGACACTATCTTTCTCTAAATGTTTATAAGTAATGGGAAACAAGTGTGTTTAAAGGCCTACCTCATGTCCAACGTAAGTTTGGAGATGCCTTCGCTTCTTTGATCCAAGTAAGTTCCTTTGTCGCAAACCTGCAAGCACAAACAAGGCAAACAATTAAATAGCACCTGAATATCCAATATTATAAAACATATTTAACATGAAAGTCAAGGAGTCCATGAAACAAATAACATGAAATACTTGTTGAGAAAAATGAGCTTGATTGTATTAATTCAAAAAGAGAAGAACTTTACAACCTTTGCCTTGACGCTGTACAAGCTCCTCCCAGGGTCCAACAAGAAGTCTCCTCTACTTTGACAAGCTTCACTCACTCCCCAATGAAGCCAAAAAGGTATGTGATCTCTCCTCTTAAGCTCAAATAGAAAGTCTTGATTTCACTAGCATTTACCCTCAAAAGTTCAGCTTCTAACCTCTCCAGCCACTGACCCAATGCCTCAATTTATAGTGCAATGGAGATCAGTTACCTGGTCCTCCTTCAAAGGGATAGAATCCTCCTTCAAAGGGATAGCTCCTCCTAACAAGGGATTAGTTCCTCCTCTTATGGGATGCATGAACCACTTGAAGCGAACAATCCACGACAGAAATCCTTCTAGAAAACTCTAGAATTAACCCAAAGTGAGTTTTTTAAGATAAAAATTGCGCCTTTTGACTTTCACAGGGGTACGCACCCTTCCCTTTACATACAGAGCGCATAAGTACACAGATATCCTAAACAAAAGGTGCGGGCCCGCAGGCAAAAGTTAGAGAAAGTGCGGAACCAGAGTTACATTGCTTTTTGATGTCTTTCTCTCATTTCTAAAGCTTGTTTTGAAGAGCTGAGGTGTGAGACTTGCTTAGGAAGCTGGCATAGGTGGTGATGGACCCATATCGACTGCAAATAATCAAGGTGACGATATTTTTGTGTAACAGATTGCCCCCTAAAGTGCGAAGTCTGTAATAGATGAGGATTTCATTTATCATATAGGAAGAGTGAAGTACTTTATCATTTTGAGGATCATCTTGCGGAGAGCCCGGTTGGAACCTGTAAAAACATTCAATGCAAAATATATATATGAGATCATATCATCGCTGAGGTAGGCATTCCCATACTCAGATAAAAAATGACTAAGAGACTGAAAACTGACTAGAAGACTAACTACTGCTCTTATATAGGAATGATCTCATAACACATCATAAGTACAGACAGATGTGGACACAGTATGGACGCAACCATCTGTTTATGAATAATCCATAATATAATGAATACAAAATTCCTCGCAACCTGGATCGTGGAAACTAGATCCAGGGTCTTCATTTCTATGTCCCGAAACAGTACGATTCTATCCATGCGATTGAATGTTTGGGGTTCCCGAAAGTCCGAAACATGGTAAAACCGCTTGATTACCAGTCCAATGATTAAACTGTTAACAAGCGTGAGAGAAACACCAATAATAACAATGGCCTCTCAAAGTACTCAGCACAATCCATAAATGTGATAAAGAAATTGTTGATGTCGAAACAGGTCATGGAAACCATTTGAATCGAAAGAATTGATGTAAACTGCGTCAAAGGCGAGAAACCTGCCATGAGGCATCAAATCTCAAGTACTGACGATTCCTATCACCTTTCTAGATAATGAGTTGAAAGTCGATAGAAGCGATCCGTCGTAGGAAGCCCACAACACGAAATCATAGATCAAGTTGAAGAAATTTAGTTGCAAGGACTGAATCAGGGATGGTCAAGATGGATAACAGACATTTTGCAGATGAATGGCTTATTTGCACTGACCTCTTGAACACATAACGACACGACAGATGGTTTGGTAATGATTGACCCAAAGTTAATACCCAGAAACCGGCTGAAGGCTTTCAATATGGTTTGATCAACTGTTAGGTAAAGGATTTCCCAACCCAGGTGAATGAAAGTGTCCTGTTCAAGAGTGGTTATAAAGTATGACAAACAGACTCACTTTTCTCTCTTTTCCCCCACCATTTCTTGCAAGTACCTCTTTATTTTTTACAAGCTTGAGGAGGATAACATATGCTTGGTTATAAGCTCACCCTTTGGGTGAGTCCAACTTAGTTTAAATTCGAAACCTAAGAAGGAGTGGTCCGTTCTTGTTTGTAATAGAACAAGTCCTTTACTGTCGAAATTTAACGAGTCCAGTATAGGAGAAACTCGGCGTTTTTAATTTTTAGAGAGTCTGAAAAAACCTAAGAAGACTTCAGGGTTTGACTTTTTCGTAAATTTGTGTCTCCCAAGCCCGAAAAAGTATAAAATAATACTTGAGAGAACCGCTTGATCTTTTACGACCAAGGAGTACTTTTCGTTATTAGTGTCTTTGATCCGAAAAAGTAAAAAAGCAACCAAGGACACGTCGTTTTATAACCAATATTGAATTTGAAACGACAAAAATCCGACGATCTTTTTATGTTTTTATGGTCGAAAAAGAGCTGTAAATCGACTGTCTTTTAATTCCGTTTTAACGAGTTTAAAAGAAAAGCTCGGCAATCTTTTCATGTTTTAGGAGTCAGAAAAGGGCTTAAAGGTGACTTTGGTTGAAAATGATAGATTTCGCCTGAATAATCCTGTTATCTTGCACAAAAACACAAACAATACTCATACCTGCTTGAAAGAGATAAAAATGTCGCAATAATACATTTTTAAAGTGAAACATAAACAAATTTGCAGTTTATTTACTCAAAAAACTTATAAAAAGGGGTTTTTACCATTCATTTTTACCATTTGTGATTTGGGTGAGGAAATAGTGCTTTTGCTCTGAAAACTTCCCGAGAGGATTGCGGAAAATCCAACCGTCGGAATCGGACGTCATCTTCACCAGGTAATCCACATCATCCTTCTCTTGTTTTTTAACCGTTTAATTTTTTAATTTAGTCTTTTATTTCGTTTTTTAGGAGGGTTTTTAGGCAAAAAACCCGCGCTCGGGGTACGCAGGCTCACCACTGCGAACCTGCGGACCTCGACTTTTTCTCCATTGGGAAAAAGCTAGGGGTCCGCACCTTCCATGTGGACAAAGTGCGGTCCCACGCACTGTGTCAAACATGAAGGGTGCGGGCCTCGCCGCGAGGGTTTTTAACCCAAAAATTCTCAAAAATGGACCAAAGAAAAATTATTCTAGCTTTCTAAATGATCTTTTTGCTTGATGTAGGTAGTACACCATGCTAGATTGGCGCGAACGAGAGCACGAGGACGTGGATGCTGCCGCATGGAATCATCAACCTTCGCTTGATGGTTTGAGGGCGTGCGGCTTATACAAATACTGGGCCATTCCTGGCATGAGGGCTTAGGTGGATTTCTTGCAGTGGATGGTTGACAGATGGAGCGTCCAGGACCAGTGTTTCTTCATTGGCGGCCACCAGCTCGAGATCGAGCCGGCGGATATATAATTTTTGACTGGTTTGCCTAAGAGAGGCGTTGACTTGACTCTGTTCGGGACTAGGGCAGGTGGCCAGTCTGTCGATAGTCTCCGGTTAGAGTACTACAACAGCCAGTCTAGAGACAAAGGGATAGACATAAAGACCATATCCCGTCCTGAGCTCATGGTGATTACATTCACTGTTACTAGACTTTGCGGAGCTGCCGCATTACATGTTGCCACTGAATCCCTGATGCGTATGGCAGTTGATTGCTTTCAGGGCGCCATCTTCAACTGGTGCGATGCTGTGTTGGCCAATGTGAAGGGCCAATTGACCAGGCCAAGAACGGACGACTGAAGACTTTTGGTTATGGAGCTTTAGTCGTGAGCTTTGCCTGGAGAGGATTCCTATGCTTATCCCGCATCACCTTACAGTTGGAGCTGGGCTTCCCCGAGAGCCCAAACTAATGTGATGGGTCGCAGTCATGGCCCGTCATCCTGACGAGGGGACCGAGGTCGTCCAATTCAAACCTGAGTATTTCCAATGGTTGGAGAACCAGGTCTTTTCTATCCAGGATTTTCCTTATGCTGGGGTTGACTTTCGTGGAGACTCAGACATGGCTCTCCCTCCAAGAGAGTAGTGGGATGACTCAGGTAATCATTTTCAACATTTTCCTAATGTTAATTTTTTTTATTTTTATATCGTCTCAGAACTGATAGTAATAATTTCAAAATGCAGATGTGGGCCCACAGCGACCAACCGCTCTCCGGCCTTTCGAGAGAAAGAAACCAGTTGCACCGGCTCCAGCCCTACAGGACGAATCAACAGAGACCTTGGCTGAGTTGGAGAGTCACCTAGAGCGCTTGACAGGGGACATTCCCGAGACTAGCATAGATGACATCCCTCGTCGACTTCAGCGCTATGTG
>APFE031444529.1:0-13329 GCA_000404065.3 Pinus taeda
TAGATCACTGTAAACCTATTCACCAAAATACCAATCCACAAATTATTCATCATAGAAACTATATTCTATCACTCCAATCCTTGATCAATAGAATATCATAATATATATGCTACTTTGCTTTATAATATCTGTGTACATATGCGCTTTCCATGAGGCATACCCCTGTACAAATGTCAAAACACTGAACCCTGAAATTGAATCACGGTTATTCTAAAACACATATTGAGTTAAACCCTGAAACACTGAATCATTCTAAAGCGTTCATAGAACCATCACATGTCTTCAATCACATATAGCTAGCAGCATCATCACTTCTTCAATCGACCAATTCAACTTCAAACATCACTATTAAACTCAAATTATCTGGTAAAACTTCATTTACAGACAACAAAAACACAAAAAGACTGATTAGATTGATCATACATCCTTTTCAGCGAATCTTTGGCTTATATATGTGCTTTACACAAAGCATTTCCACGTGTATATGAACTTTTCAGGAATGAAACCCACATAAATATATGAATATATACACGACTTACCAATGTTAAACTCGTGAGTGTATGCGCCTTTTAGGTTATCAAACCCATGTACATATCTGCAATTATTGACACAAGTCTTCGTTGCACAAGAGAACTTCAGAAGTACCCATATCTCGGTATACACAAAATAATCACACGTCAAGAATTTATCATCACAGATCAAATCAATTGATAAGAAGATTATTCAATACCTATTCATTTCAAATATATTAGATCTAATCATATTTTGGGTGCATATTGTGTCATTAATATCCCTTTACATGCACACTTTCTCAGATCTAACTTTTCATAAAATCTTCATCACTTTCACACAAAACACTCTGCTATTCATCTCCTTATATAGCTTAGCCCTTAGATAATACCACAAGTCAAAACCACACTAGTGTGAATGGTATTCTCTAACTAGATCAAATATACATTTCTAGGCTCAACACCATGGATCAACACCATGGTTTGATAAAGACCCTGCGTATTTAGAATACCATGGCATGAAAATTGTACGTGCCTTTCCTTCTTCATACTCCCGTATGTATGTGGCTTTTCTTCACAGAAATTATGTATACTTCTTAAAACTTCATCTTCATCATTCCTCTCTCTATGAACTACTACGCCTTTGACCAAAATCTTTACCACATGTGGACACATCCTATTGACATCTTCATTAAGTAGGTTTCCAGCAAAATGCAACACATCAAGTAGGTTTCCATTAAGGAAAACACATTAGTCATAATGCCAAGATAGGTGATTCTCCGTGGTTCCTCCCTACATTTGATTCAACGTTGCCTTCCCTGTGTGGACTCCTTCAAGAATCCATAGTCGCTAGAAGATTCATGCATCAGGGTTAAATAATGGTAAGTCGACATTCCTTCTTCAACACTTACAATTCTAGGGATTTCAAAAAATTATAACAATAGCCACAATTGAGACCATTTATGCCCTAAAATAAAAACCTGTTTTCCAATGCATGAATTAATAAGACAGTAGTAGCATGTTTATCAGCTAATTAATCTGTTTATTCCTTCTTGAGTCCTTTATTTATTCATGGGCTACAACTTATTCATCCATTTGTGACTATCTTATTTAGTTTTGGGCGTCCAAAGGTGGTGAATTGAGCAACCCATCGGTGGTAACTTGAGAGTAATAAATTCATAGGTGGTACCCGGAAGATGATATGTGGTATTTGTAAGAATTCATAATGAATGTTAGGGTAAATATTCAATATACTAGCATTGTATCCCCAGCCTGGGCTACTTTGGACTATAATTCTGAGTGGTTTGATTTTTCTTTTCTTTGTCACATATTCATTTTTGAAGCTCAACTAATAGCTTAGCTTTTTGAATATTGTGGCTATTCAGACCCTTGAAAATAGTGATATTGTTCTCTTCCAAAGTTTAATGATTTAGAATGCAAGTCTGTGGTTTTGGACTTGAGAATAGGGCTGTGTCTAGTGCCTATAACTATGATCCAATTATAAATGAGTTCGATCATGAGAGGATGGCTTTCTTGACTATTCGGTCTCTTTAAAATAGGCTTAAGACGCCTCTAATTACTTTTTAATAGGACTTCACTTTTATTCCAGTGATAAGGTCTTGGATTTATGCTCAAAACTTAGATTTTTACTACGGACTCGTCTCCATTACCAACACTATTGTTCTAAGAACTAGTGTATTGTGGTATATTGGCACCCCTTGTTGTATATATGCCACCTATGTTATGTGACCTCATTGCATGGTATAATTGGCCTACCCATCACTTGTTAACTTCTAGATCTCATTTTTACATTTAATTTTTTTATTTTACATCAATTCAAGAGCCCTTCATGCGACTTTACATCATGACCTTGAATTTTAACTTCTCACAACCCTAGAGCACACAAATGGATTCTAAACCAAATAAAAAATAATAAATGGGAAAGAAACCCATTCTTGAATAAATATTTTTCTTTTGCAAAAATACAATTTTCTTTTCTTTTTATTTTGACAAGTAAATTGATTACATCAAGTCATGGTACATAGAAAATTATGAAGACCAAAGATGAGTAAGTAGTCACTAACAATTCCTAACATTTCCACCCATAGATTTGGTACTCTACATCCACGATCATTTTAGATAAATAATAGTTCTGAGACCTCTCATGTGGAACTTAATGTGTATTTTTTTGTAGGTATGGGTGTCCCGAACACGACATGTAGTACTATCCCAATGGAAGGTGGGCCAAACTCTATGTTTGACACTCTTTTTCCTTTCCCTCCATTGGAGTGGGATTAAGGATTGAGGAGCCTAGAGGTTCATTACCAATTTCAAAACCAAGCCACACTAGTCATTGGTAGAGGACAAGGCTCGCCAAATCCCATAGGAATAATATTGCTCTTGTAATAGGAAAGGAGATTTATCTTTATCAAGTTGAGGAATTTCTTGTCATTTTTATTTGTGTATGAAATAATTTGGGTTTCTTTATTATGTATAGTGCCATTAGTCATTTCACGTTGATAGGATGGCATGGTTTTATCCTTTGGTATGAGGAGGGAGCATGGAAGATATTGGTCCAAACGTGGTTATTAATGAATCATTATTTTCTTGGGTTTATACTATGGCACCATTTTTTTTTTATGTGTGGATATGTATAAATCATATATGTTTTGATTTGGGTAAAATTACTCAATATCCCACTTGAACGTTAGAATAATGTAGGTATTAAAGCCATAGGATATGCAATTAGACCCCAAATTATAGGTGATGATGGGTATCTAGAGAATAACTTGTGGTTAATGGCCTAGATTCTAGTTGATATGCTAGGTAGGGTTTATATGAATCAATCCAAAATGTTAGTGGTGATATTTCCTATACTAATATTCTTAACTATATGGATGTGTCATTTGTTGTTCTAGATGCCATGTAGTGGTCCACTTAAATGGCGGGTTGTTCTCGATTTTTCATTACTTGACATCATGGGATGGGTATGTCTAATGAATAAGTTCATCCCAATTAAAACAATTAGGATAATTCACCCAGAGTAGTTTCAGTTGTTAATAGTCTCCATATTGTTATTGTTCTAGTCAAGGATATGGGTCATGTGACTCATCCTATGAAAAAGTTTATTGTGATGTAGCTACAAGGAGGAGTTCCATATAGTTAAATGTAGAGAACATTATTATAACACGTACTATTATAATGTTCTTGTGGTTTCATCAACATGTTTCTCAACATCCCTTATGAAACTCGATAACAATATATGTCATTTGATGTAGTATTATAGGACACCCAACCAAAAATGTATTTGTCAGATCTATCTTCTTCGAGTGACAAAATTTTAGGTAGGATAGAAGAAATTGACCAAAAATTTGTTACATCATCTAGCAGGAAAAGATCAACGAGAGGTGAAAAGATTAGAAAAAAATTCCATAGATGCATGGAAAATTTTCATGCTAAAGGGGGGTCGTGTTCTTATGATAATAAGATCATAGATGACATCGAGGTTACCTTGAGGTACATACATCTAGTGAAACAATGGGCATCCAATGATATTCCAAAAATAAACACTGATTTTCTATCAATGAAAGGATATATTGTATTGCCTCATCGTCATAACATGCTTTGGGACTAGTTTCCATTGATGGAATAAAGGAATGTTACGGAGGATTAGCTGAATTGATGGATTATGCCAGACCCTATTCCAACTATAATGATTGGGTATGACTATTCCAATATACAAAAGTATGTGAAGATATGGGGTGGCTACAAATTATATACAACTAAAACACAATGATGAAAATAAAGGAGAAACTATGTATATTGATGGAAGGCCAAAAGCAGTTGGGATATTCCAAGGTTTATAAATAGTACACAGTCCATCACCACAAATAAGAAACCCAATTTCATATTCGAGGTACATGAGGGAAATCGTGTATTTGTGTGTGTCATTAAATCAATATTTGTAGGGGAAGAATTGCTCATTCATTACATTTTGAATATAATAAATACAAATATTGTTATTTTGGGGGCAGTATGTATTCAATTTTACACAACTTGTAAGAAATGTCTATTGTATGTTATGATTTCCATTTACTATGTGAAGTTTCTATAGAAATTTATGCACATGTCAATAGTGGTTTTCTTATTAATATAATGATGATTAATTATGGATGAATTGAAAATTACACTTATTTGATCAACTCGGGGATAAGGGGAAGGAACCATACTTAAAGCATTCCACAGATGGTCATGAGGACGAGGTTACTAATGATGTAAATTTTATGTTTGTCAAATCCATGCAAGCAATAAGGAAGATTAAATTAAAAAAAATAAAATAAACTTAATTCTCTAGTTCTAATTGAGATTTCGATAGATGAGATAAAAGGTGAAATCAAAACCTTGTTGCAACAATTTGTCACTATGGGGTGAGAAACTCATTTAATTATCCCAATTATTTTTTTATAATTTAGTTATCTCATCCATTATAAAAATAAAAATAAAAATAAATAAATAAAATAAATAAATAAATACTTTTTATTTTACAAGAGTTTTTGGTTGATTTCGTTCCTCATGCTACGACTATGTGTTTGGTTGATGTTGGTAGCAACGTTGATTCTCCACCTATGAGTGAGTCATCGATCATTAAGACCAGAAGAATCGTTCAACCACACATAGCATGATTTTCACCCCTTGAACAACATATGTCAACAACTACACATGATGTTGTTGATGTAGAGCATCATACATTTACAAAATTTGAAATGAGCTTCCTTGGATCATCACATGTTACTAGCGCAATATCACTACCAATCATGTTTTTGGTAGATGATGACAATATCCCTGTGAAAATACAGAAACTTATAGGTATTTAAGAAGTGTTTTAAATAGCAAGTACAACCAAAATGAAATTAACGTAGAGTCTATTATTATTTTAAACTAATGATAATATTGTTTTCTAGGAAATTATGTATTTTTATAGGCATTTGTCTAACATAACCTTGGAAATATTTGGGTCAACCATTCGTACAAACTAGAAATGCCAAGGTTGCAAGTTAAAATAGGAACTTATTAACTAGATGGTTCACTTGTTCAGTGACGGTACCTTCAACAAATCTGGCATACTGCAAAGGAACGCCTACATTTAAAATATTTGCAAGACTAGTATAGATCTCAATTAGAAATGGCCATGTCGCATGAGCACCCTCCATCGATTCCATAGATGGAGTGGAGAGTGGTCATATCATATGCACATGAGAAGGCACTTTGAAAAATATGGAAGACTCCACCCAGATCACGAAGGTATAAGGCACGCCTAATAATGTAATTATGATGCTTTATCCTCATTGTGACATCTAATTAAGTTTTTCAATGTTTTAAATATAGGTTCCCAGATACTTTCGAAGCCACAGAGGCTAGAATAGACAAACATGGGAAAAATTGTCATGGCCTTGGTGGTTACTACTAGCCCTGAAAATTGTAAGCATATAGAAAAATAATTTGCATCAAAATTATAAATTGTTAAACAAATTAATTTAATATCACAGAAGAATAAAAAATCATGTTCTAATGCAACATTGTAGGGGAAAAAATGCAAAGCTACTCCTACAAAGGAAGACATACAAATTTATTTCAAGTATGACTATCAATTTTTGGTTGAATGGAGGAAAATCTTGGCACCTTCATAGTCTTCCAACATTGAACATAACATGCAGGAAAATAAAATCAACAAATAACATGTATAAATCATTACTTGTACAATATTTTTGTTATTATTTTTTTTCATAAAGTAATGTGCTTGATTGTAAAAAGGAAGCAATAAATGTACATACAAAACATGACCCTACTAATGGTGGAGTTCCTCATCTTGAGACTGATATTCAACTCGGTAATAGAGATATTTCATGTGTTATAAAAAAATTGTAATATGGAATAAAATTAAAAGTATTTAAGTGAAAATGATGTATTAATTATAACCTTTCTTGTTTATACGATAAAGCATGTACACGATGTGGCCAAAGAAGAGGAGGAACATATGCCCACATCCAAAAGTATTATGCTTCCCTCCAACACTGAAGAGGTAAAGAACACTATACTACTCTTTTTATTAATAAAACATATATAATAATAATAACTATAAATAAAAATTTAGCATTTCTTTCTTATTGCAATTGATGCTTGGCCCCACTTGTAGTAGCATAGTCGTATGAGTAGGCCAACAAAAAGACATATTACACAAGAGACCACAACAACTAAAGGGTTCCAAGGTCAAGAAATTCGGGTTGATTGCATGTTAAAAAAGAGAAAGAAATCTAACAAAAATGACTAAACTTGTTTAGTTAGACCCTACTTTTTTTAGTACCACATTTTTATTGAGAGGTTGAATGTCTCGTGGCATGTGCACATGTAAATTTAGACTATCTTAATAAAAAGTTATGGATTTTTTGTTGCAAAAAATTAGAACATTTTTTTCATGTTATGTAAACTTATTTTTTGTGATACAAGGAGGCTGTAGAATACCATATATTTGATAAATTTGTGATATAAGTCAATTAACTCTGTTACGAACACAAGGAGCTTATAATAAAATTCTGATGTTAAAATAAACCTTTCCATAATCTGTGTCGATGATAAGTCAACTGTATACTAATTTGTATACCTATCCCACTCCACCATACACTACCACACTCCTAATTTACTTGCTAGCTACTCTTGCTTCAATGCCTAATCACAAAAAAAAAAAAAATTATGACGACAATTTAAGTAAATATGAGTGTAATGTCCATGGTGGGACATATGAATTTTCGTCCCAAAATTTCCCATCAATGATTATAATAACCTTTAATGGGCTAGCATTGGTCTATCCTCATCATCTCAAAATGACCTAAAAAATGAAAATTTTCCATGTATGTCATCATCACTTCACAATATCTCATGTTTAACCCTTTTATACATATTATATGCATGAATTTATGGAAGGCCATCCCCTCTAGCTATCCTATGATTGATTGTGATAGAAAGTGAATAAAGGGAAATTGACATATCTTTGTTGACAAGATCCCCTATTTATAAATTGTATTGTGTTCACATGTTCTCAGAATCAATTATAGGCTAGGTAGAGGTGATGGTCTGCCATATATTCATTTATATAATCTGTAGAAGGGGTCATCTATGAGAGAATGTGAAGTGATGATGACAAAAATGGTAAATTTTCATCTTCCATGTCATTTTAAGGTGGTGATGACAGACCAGATCTAGCCCATTCAAGGTTATACTCATTGATGGGCAATGTGCATAGGACAATTCATACATCCCATCACGGAAATTACACTCACGTGTACTTGAATTATCACCATAATCACAAAATATTGTGAATTGATAACCAATATATGTTAGAATTTTGTTAGACTAATATAGATTAGAAAATGAACCAATATATATATATATATATTTAGTTACAAATATATATAATAAATAATGTAATAGTTATTCCAACATTGTTGACTAGTCTATATTGAGACTAATCTTGATGCTTCAAGGGACAATGTATCAACTTATCTCATGCTTTATCCCAATAATAATTGAATGTCATAATATTTCTCTAAGGTTCTATTCAAATTCTAGTAGTTTATAAGACTTCCAACCTTCCACTATTTGCACGGCTCTCTAGCTTCAAGAGGTCCACTAAGTATAGGTTAAATAGTATATGTTTAATGAAGGTACTTTATTGTCCTCAATCCATATTTAGAAGATATTGTAAACATTTTGTCATTGGTATGGGCTCCTATAGGTTATTCACATTCTCTATTTTCAAAGTTTGGTTGATATTAGAAGTCTCATGCTCATAACACACACCCATACACATATGCCAATATTTATCCAATATTAATCATTAATATCTATGCATAAAACATAGTTCACGACTTCTATAGTATTTTTCAAACTTCAAATCTTATATATGTATGTGAAATACTACTTTGTCCTATTCAAGTATGGTGATTTTAGTTTTCAGACTAAGTCTGATCTTTTAACAATGTGTTTTCAAACTTAATTTGGATACTCTATTCAGAATGTAAATTTCAGTCTTTAATCCTGATTAGTATTTGTTTTTGTATTTTTTAAATGGTGCAACAATTCAAATGCCTAGCTCCAAAAACAATTCTCATGCATGTCATTTGGATGATAGCTAATCTATTGAAGCATGAATGTGCAATTATTAATTTTCCAATGCTATTAAATTTCTCATTTTAAGCATCTAAAAATATCATCGAATACACTTCCCTAGAAATTTTATATAAACCCCTCTTATCTATTACCCTAAACGCCTAAGTATTTTGTGTCTATGATTAATGAATGAATGAATGAATGATTATTTGTTAATGAAAAATTGCTATATGCCTCTTTATGTACATGAAGTTGCTTAATATTATGTAAACATTTTTTATGATAAAATTTATTGAGATTAAATATTTTGTGGATTTACGAATGCATGAATGAATGAATGCGGGTTATATGTTAATGAATAATTTATGTATGTCTCTTTTATGTACATGACATTGTTTCATATTATGTAAACATATGTTTTATGATAAAATTTACTGAGATGAAATATTTTGTGGATTTACAAAAGAATGAATGAATGAAATTTATATGTTAATGAATAATGCTATGTCTTTTTACATACATGTCGTTGTTTCATATTATGTAAAAATATTTTTTATGATAAAATTTATTGAGATGAAATATTTTGTGGATATATGAATGAATGTTTTCTATTTGTTTTTTTATGTATCTTAATGTCTTTATTTCAACTATTTTCTATATAGTATATAGATTGGGTACTAGGGAATTGAGAATGATGTGAGGGAGAAGGGTGGGGAGGGGGAGGTGGGATGGGGCGGCGAGGAGGAGAGAGCTTCTGCCTTCATGTGGTTGGCCCTCTTCAGTAGAGAGTAAAATTAGGATTGAGATAATTGGAGAAAAACACCCTCAATCCAGTAGAGCAACAACAAAGTCAATGTGGACTTCGTTGTTTCTTCAACGAGTGGAGAAAGGTTTTCTCGACCAAGATTTAACTACTCCAACAATTTATTCTCGAAAGCGATAGGAGCTCATCCATGTATTCATATTGTTTATATTAAAATCTCCATATTATAACTATTTTGTTTCATATTGTCCATATTAGAATCTTCATATTTCCTTTGTTGTCCTCCTTTTGGAAAATTCAACGTTCAACCATTGTAGCATCTCCACAGTCCATTAGTGACTCATGTTTAAAACCAAAATGATAGATGTTAACAAAACCTAGAATTAATCTTCAAAACTTTAAAAAAGAAAACAATTACCATAATTTCAAAATGGAAAAGTAAAATTTTGCAGATACTTCTCAAACAAAGCGTCAATATTGATCAAGAGAGCCAATATTTCCTCGTATCTTCGCCAATAACATTGGGGAATCTATGAATTCCTAACATACTCTTGCATAGATGTCATACATGTTACAGGTGAAGATGGGGGGAATATTGGTTGTCCTCACCAGTGTCGATGCTCTCTACCAAAAGTATCTACAAAATTACACTTTTATGTTTTGATATTATGGTAATTGTTTCCATTTTTTAAATTATAGTGTCTACTAGTGCACGAGGTAAAAAAAATGTAACATTAATTTTATTAATTAATAATTAAAAAAATATCAATTCACCATTTATTTTATGCGACAGCAGATGATCCACGCCTCTTGTGGTAGTGGTGACAACACCATGAATACATGACGAGACCATCAAAAATAAAGAAAAAGAAATGATTGTAATAGTTATAGCATTAGAAAAATCATGCATCATATTATGAAAACATATTTTTTATGATAAAAAAAATTGAGATGATGCATTTTATGTCTATGATTAATGAATGAATGGATGGATGTTATATTTTAATGAATAATTTATATTTGTCTCTTTAAATACATAACGTTGTTTCATATTATGTAAACATATTTTTTATGAAAAAATTATTGAGATGAAATATTTTGTGGATATATGAATGAATGAATGGATGGATGTTTGGTTTTTTTTGTATCTTAATGTATTTCTTTCAACTATTTCCTATATGGTAGATAGATTGGATACTAGAGAATTGAGGGGGGTAGGGGGCATGAGAGCTTCCAGCTTCACGTGGTCAACTTTGTTCAGTAGGGAATAAATTAGGATTTAGATAATCTTGGATAAAAACACCATCAATCCAACAAAGCAACAACAAATTCAATGTGGATTTCATTGTTGCTTCGTTGAGTGAAGGGAGGTTTTCTCCAAGATTAAACTACTTCAACAATTTATTCTTGAAACCAAGAGGAGCTCATTCAGGAATTCATGCACGCAAGTATTTTTAATTATTATTTATTCAAGCAATTAATATTGATATTTGGACAAATTTATTCTAAGTTTTCCTGATTGGTCTCATGAATATGTGTAGGACGACTAGTTTCAATTTAGATGTTGAAGTGGAATAATTATCTGAAGTAAGGAGCTCAAAATGGTAAGGGTTTAGGTGAGACAATTTTTTTTTTTTATTTGTCTTGTATGTCTTCACTGAGTGGGATTTACATAAAGTTTTATTAGAAATAACAAACATTTCAATCAAAAAAGTTCATGTAGCATTTCTATTTCTTTGACAATTGTGTTTTCATTTGAGTGAAAGACGATAAACTGTCATTTTTCATGCAGGGAAGTAGGAGAAATGCTTACTCTATTAATTGGGAATAATGCACTCGTATGTTTTCTCTTCTATTTTACTAATTATTTATCGTTTCTTACTTCTCCTTCCTTTATTTTGCAGGTACTTTCATTCTCATATTTGGATTTGAAAGATTTATGGCTTGAGTCATTTACGCGGAACAAAAAAAAAAAAAAAAACCTCAATGACTCAATGAAGTACTTCTCAAATTTAGCCCACCAAATGCTTGGCTACCAAGTGTGTGATTTAGTTTTGTGTTTAATTTGATTTCAAGCAAATTTTTATTTCTACATTGAAAATCTTCGAAGACCATAAATGTTGAGAAAAACTAGGGCAAACAAAATAAGAGTTTATTTCATAATGTTTTCTCTAATTATATTGACAATTATTGTGATATAATCTTAGTTCATCATCATCATTATTATTTTATGTTCATAATCAAGTCAATGCTGATAAAAAAGATCCCAATGCAAAAAAGAACACAAGAAATAGGCTCCAAGCTAGGGCAAACCCCCTCCACGGGGGAAAACCCAAAACGTTCTCTTCTTATAGAAATTCAGGGAAGAATTCCAAGACCTTTGATCAATACAACTGATAAAGTGATAAGCCTGCCACCCAAAAAACAATGATTCTCTCTATAAATTGGTATATTTCTCTTTTGTAAATCAAAATCTGAACAAAGCTTTCTTCCCATATGTACCAACTTGTCAAACAAAGAATTAATGCACAAGGAAAACAAATAGACCTTCTTGCTTTCCTCACTATCCTTCACCTCTTTACTGCTTTGAATTTTCCTCAAAGTTCTAAAATATAATGAATTACTTTCGTGAGTCAAATGAAGTCCAATACCTCACCTTTGTTGAGAAATGTACAACATTATGTGAGTTAGATTCTTAAATTTTATTTCTCTTATCTTGGCATTTACTTGTGAAATTATATGTTTATTATGTTAGTGTCCTTTCATTAAATATTTACCAACATGAATATAAAAAGGAAAAGAGCACAATATGTAGGTGCATAGCCGGACAAAACCCCTATGAAATTCAATTTTTACAAGACAATTTGTATCCTTATTCACCATGAACCAAACATGAAAGTTGATGTGATACACTAAGTTCTTATGCCTTATCCTCTCCATGCACTTGGCTATATATATGGGGTGTATGGAGAGTAGAGGGTCATGTTCCTTTAAGTCCTATGGAGTTGACACACTACACCCATGCAACTTGACTCACCAAAATTCTTTGGCCGACACACATCTACTCCATGCAATATACATAACCATTCGTTGAAGTGTTGGTTGGGGTGTGCCTTTAACTAATCATATCCACTCATTTCACTTGCTAAGTCATGTTTTTGGGTGATCAACCAAATTCATTGAGAAATTCATGATGTGAGGCATGATTATAAATAGTTGTGCTCATACTCAACTTGTCTAAGTGTTTTCCATACAATAAACTTTTTGCACCAATTTCTATATGCTTTCTCTACACACTTTGACCATTTTCCTCTCCACAATTTCATAAGACTAAATTTTCTCAATCCTTCTTCCTTCACACTTAGGGACTTTTCTATCCACTTCCTTCTTTCTCTTTGTCCACATTTCATAAGTAGAGTGGGAAGTATGATGCCATCCTCCACTTAGGCTACCAACTCTGA
This sequence comes from Pinus taeda, assembly GCA_000404065.3. NCBI lineage: Eukaryota > Viridiplantae > Streptophyta > Pinopsida > Pinales > Pinaceae > Pinus > Pinus taeda. The sequence continues at coordinate 12,897 of APFE031444529.1, forward strand.
CTTCAATGCTTGTTAGCATAGGCCAATACTTCATTACGAATATAGTTATGAAAATTAAGGGTGGTTTGCAAGGGCCTTATCATGACACGCCCGAGGGAAACCAACCAATATGCAACATACATTAAATTTTCATGCAACAATCCACAACAAGCTTTCCCTCTTAGAACTTTGGATTCGAATGTCCCTCCATTCAGGCCACTCATCAATCTATTTTCACCAATAAATATCTTACATATATAGGTTTATATACATGGGTTTTTGTGGAAAAATAGTTGTTACACATTCTCCTATTCTATAGTATCTTTCCATCACACAAAATAATCTCTCCTCTAAATGTTGTTGATAACCATAATTCTATAAGCCACAATATCCTATAGCTTCAACTCTCGGTGATCAACAATGAAGGATGTTATGTGTGATGGAATTCTTATAG